>JAOBRD020993931.1:8060-28644 GCA_027575215.2 Hydrozoanthus sils
GTGGCTTCTAACTCTTTTTCCCGACGGGCAATTTCCTTTTTGGGCATAAAAGTATTAATTTTGAGGACTGTTCTAAGATTTTAAAACATCCATAAGTGCTAGAGTTTTTGATAGAAACTCTAGCATTTACGGATGTTTTGAAATCGATTTTGGATGGATTGAGGCAAGAAACATGTGACCTGATATGCTACTTTGTTAGGATTTTGGAAGGGACACTTTTAGCGAAAAATGTGAAATTCTACAAAAAACTGTATCTAGATCTATAGGTGTGTTTTCAAGCCTATGTTTTTTTTTTATGGAACTCTTTAAAACAAAAAAATGATATCAGATCATCGTTAAAGTACCTGTTCCTGGACATTGATCTGCTGGGCTCGTTCAATAACTTTCACTTTCATTTCTTCCTCTTTAATCTGTTGTTTAGTTTTGGCTGCTTGTAGTGAGTAAGCCAGCTCTGACTGTGCTTTCTGCAGATAGAAAATCACTGCATTTTAAAAGAGAATATACACTAGCTGTTTAACTATAACTTGCTTCAACATTTGTTGCGATCGAACACAACTACTTCAAAACAAAAATGATAACTGCTCAACTCTTGCTATCAAATCCACTCACTCACACACCATTGATTTCTTTTCTTCTAGTTCCCTTTTTTTGTCGGTTCAATTCAAACAGTTTTAAGTTTTCAGTCTATACAAAATTACACAATTTTCAAATCAACAAATCTTGACACTAAGTATCTGGAATGATAACTTGGAAACAAACATTTTTTGGCTGGCACCTGCCTCTCGTTAGCCCTATGGTTATTGCAGGTGTCAGTACCCCTTATTTACTTAAATTATATAAATATATATTTAAAGAACTCAAATGTAATGACTAGGGGTGAAATAAAGTTGTTTTTATATATTTGTGCCACTACCACACTTGTGGTACTTTAAACTACAAACAGAAATATCACTGCTTTTAAAAGAGTTTGAAAAGCTTAAGAAGTTTTTTTATTCAAAAAAGTGTTGCAAAGAATAAATGATCAATAACAAGAATATATTTTTATCTTGTGCCGCTTGCCTCTCTCAATGCAAAACATATTAAGACCTGCAGTTTAAACACTTATTTGGAAGGATTAATAATCTATTTGTCACTATAATCTTTTAAGATCAAATCATATATAATTAGTATTAATAATGAAAAAACAAGACCACATCGAGTGGCAAACGAGGACAATTATTATTCAAAAGTCTAGTAGATAGTTAAGGCTAAGATAACCAAGGTTTGACTGTAAAATCATTTGAGCAACTAAACACAAAACTAATAACCATTCTTTCAAACTTTCTACCCATGGTATTGTATTCAGAATAAGTCCAGCTGCATAAACCAAATCTTGACAGAGGTGATCAGTAAATAGTAGGTAAATAGGCAGAAATTTGTTAAATTAACATGACTTTCTATTTTGTTAAATGAGTATCTTGTTGCAAAAGAGTTCTAATTAGTATGTTTAACCAATTTTGAATAAAGACTACATTACTTAACTACACTGTACATCAATCAACCTACACATATAAAATTATACACGAAACTACCTTTGTTTGCACTTCAATGTCATAGGATGCCTGTTTCAGTTCATAATCTCGTTTTGACTGGGCAATCAGAGCATCATTCTCATACTTGGCTTTCATCCTTGCTTCCTCAGCCCTCGCTTCCTAAATGTGACAAAGACAAATATTAGTTTGTAACTAATGATAATGCATTCATTTCTATACTTGACTCCACTGATCGAAATGTTAATATTGTTTTAATAAATAAATAAATAATAATAATAATAATAATAATAATAATGTTTAGCATTTATATAGCGCCTCTTCCCATATGTATATGATCAAAGGTGCTTAACAATGATTGAAGTTGACTTTGGTATTGAGGGCCTTAGATAGTCCGCTATATATGGCTCACATTTATATTCACTAAGAGTTGCCCTCAGTTAGTAGTAGACAGACCACAACACCGGGATCACCCTACTCTTTTTCGACAATTGCTCTGGGTTCTTTTAAGTCCCCCGATAGGAGATCAAGAGACTGGACCTACAGTTTGATGTCCTTTTCCGAGAAGACTCGAAGGTCTAACTGTGATGCAAGAGCACAGGCAGCAGCTTCTCCACTGTTATTTTAAGACCCTGAATGAAGGTCCGGCACCGGGAATCGAACCCGGGTCTCCCACACGAAAGACTGACGTCTTACCAACTGGGCTAACCAGGCAGTGGTTATAATTATAAGGTCAGGTAGCGATTAAATATGTGACCTCTCACAGGAAAACATACTTAACAGCTTTTCTGTTTCACTGTTTTTCCGTTTTTACCCATTGTCAACCTGTTAGCAACTCGTTGTCAACCAGCGAGCATTCCATTGTTGAGCCGCGGGCAACCAGTTGGTAACCATGAGCATTCTGTTGGGTAAGCCACAAGCATTCCATTGGGTAAGCCGCGAGCATTCCTTTGTCAAACTTGTAAGCTTTCCGTTGTCCTTACACAAGCTTTCCACCAGTAACCCATGAGCAAAGCAGTTGAACGCCTTTATCAACATTTCTGAGATCGAAAGCTACCAACAAGGAATGAAATCTGAAACTATGAAAGACTCTTTAAAACTCATAAGAAATTGACAGGAACTTTTTTGATCCATGCATCTCTCATTCTTCATGATCCATCGAAGTTGAAGAACAGTCGCCCAACTTTCCAGTATCCTTACCAGTGCAAAACCCCAGCGCCCTTCTGTTTTTTTAGCATTATTCTCTTTTCCTGTGATTCTTTTCCTATTTTAATGCTGTTATATTGATAAAAAAATCAAAATTTGTTTGTACAGAAACATAAAATTAGTTGTTTGGTCGTCCAAGAGCAAAACCCACAACACATTTTACCACTGGTCAGCAGAAGTTGGCAGTTTCTATCGCAATTTCAATTTTGCTTTGAGTTTCAGCCAATCAGAAGCACTTGAAGACAAAACAACATGGCAAAGAAGCATGAGAGATTGATTGACAAAGAGCGTGGTTTTTCAGATATAAACAGCTTTAGAAGTGAGCTAAAAAACAGGATGAAACGAGTAAATTTGGATTGGTTAATTCAAATTAAGCTATTTTTAAGCCTAATAGGAATGCGAGAAGCAAATTGTTTAGAGTTTACTTGCCTTTGAATTTGACAGTTCTCAGTATCAAGTCATTCAAGATTGACTGAATTTCAATAGTATTTACTATGTTATTGATTCAAGTTGATTCATGTCCAACTTAAAACTAATCTTTTAACAAACAACTTGTCATTCTGTCAACTCATTTTTAGCTCAAACTACCCAAGTTTTCTGTTGTTATAACCTGCGAGCTTTCTGTTGTTAATTCCGTTGTCAAACCCGTGAGCATTCCATTGGAAAGCCGCAGTCAACCCATTGGTAAGCCATGAGAACCCGTTGATTAGCTGTGAGCAACCCGTTTATAAGCCGTGAGCAACCCGATATCAACTCGCAAGAAGAAAATGGAAACGGAAAAGTTGTTAAGTATGTTTTCCTGTGAGAGGTCACTTTATATTAAATAGCTAATGGCAGCAACAATAATTTCCTGGTATTACACGTAACTAATGAAAAAAGACTGTGATAAAATTATACCATAAACTAATTTAACAACACTATGTACATGTTACACGTTATCACAAGTTTAGATTCAAGTTATGCTTTTCGAACCTAGGTAAATTTTATTGATTTCTACTGGATTAATTCAAAACTTTAATTTAGGAACACTGCTCTCAAGAGTAAATATTCTAATGCATTAAGATAGTGGTTCAGCTTAAAAGCATGGTTTAGTGTTCAAGATCACAAAGTTTAGGGTCAGGGGTTAACCTTTTAACCCCTGACCCTTAAACTCTAAGCTACCCTTTAATCCTGCAGCCGCTGTCGCAGTAGAATATCAACAACAACCTTCCTAATCTTTTCACCATGATTTTGAAAAAGAAAAATAACTGCTTAATCTGCTTACTTTTATTCCAGAATCCCTTTGAGCTTCGGCCTCTCCAATTCGGGCATCCCTTTTCACTTCTGCTGTTCTTGACATTCCGAGGGCAGCCAAGTAACCCTGCAAACCACCATCCAGTTGGTCTTTGTAGTTTAGATATATACTACAGTAAAACCTCTCTCAGACGGAAACCTTTGGGACTAGCCTTAACTGTCAATCTTAGGGAGGTGTTTGTCTTGTGGAGACTTAAAATACAGTAAATGACTGTGCGAGAAAATGGCAGGGACCAAGATTTGGTGTTCGTTTTGTAGAGGTGTCCATCTTATCTGGGAGTCTGCCTAGAGGGGTTCAGTTGTATCATCAACAACTGCTTGAGTAAGATAATGAAAGAAAACATATTCCAATAACACATCCTTGCTTCAAATATAAAAATTCAGGCAACATTCAAATAAACTGTAAAGTCCAATACTGTTGCCAGACAAACTATAATTAAATTATAAATCAAAACAAATGACTGCATTTGTGACACAATCTTGTGACACTTTTGTTCTCATCTTGATTACTTTCTAGTACCTCAATGCAATTTCCATCACTGTCAAAGCAAACTTTTTGCTAAAATCTCTTTAACCAATCACAAAATGAAAAAGTTTTCCAAACTAAAACTAAGGAAAATAAATCTCTTACTGAAAAGATTTACAACATGATTTCAAGACTTTTCAGCCCTGTCACATGTTTGTTGTGTTGTGAATTTTTTCAGCAAGAGGTTTATTTTTTGTAATTAAAAAATCAAAACATTCATTGTCACATTTTCATTTTCACCAAAGCATACTTGGCTTGATCAACTCCCAACTTCTCATTACTGATTGTATTACTTTGTTTGAGTTATGTAAGGAGAAGTGAGATGTTGATAAACCGTCTGGGGCTGAAAGGGTTAAAAGTAAAATAATTCATGTTTTCTTGTCAGATGGGTAATAATAATCATGATAATAACTCTGTACCTCTTCATCTCTCACATCTTTCAGTGTATAACTAACAACACTGATGCCCATATTCACAAGGTCCGATGAGGCAACCTATAAAATATCGTCACAAAAAAATGGATCAGCTGGATAAACGCAAACTAAAATGAACCTTATCAGTGTCTCTAATGTTCTTAGACACTTTAGGAAAAAAAATCTCACAAATAATCTCTGCTTGTTGAAATTTTTAATTACTTCAGTCTTAACCCTCCAAAGAGGTGTCTATTCAACAATTAGACTAGGACAATGCATGATACGACAAGTTAACTGTAAGATTCATAGAAAATGACATTGAGTTACTAGTCTAAGTGTTTTAGTACAGAAACCAGGCCTTTTCGTTTGACACATGTGATTGCACATGCATGTGTAGGCGCACACGTGAACTGAGTTACAGGTGCTTTTAATCGCACACATGAAACTCAAAATTAAATCAAAATTGGACAACTTAAATCAAGTGAAAATTGTTGTGCTACATACTAGGCAGTGTATGTAAACAAGCCAATTTGAGAAAATAAAATGATTTACCGTAACTGATAAGGCTAAGTGTCTAACTTCTCGATTAGTTTTCTTAGCTTGCGTTACATGGAAAAGAATGTTGTCGAAGGTGAAACGAATGAAATATTCTGCAAGTTTCAAGTTGCAAGTTGTCAAGTTTGCATCTGACAACTCCAACAATTCTGCTGCCAGCCGGAAGTTTGACATCAATGAAAAGTTAGTCCGAGACTGGAGAAGGAAGATTGACAACATAAAGTCCTTGCCAAAAACCAAATGTGCAGATCATGGTAGGAAGTGCCAGTGGCCTGACCTCAAGAAAAAGGTTGTCGAATGGGTTGAGGAAAATAGAAAGAGTGGGCTCGCCGTGACAAGAAATATGATCTGTTTGCATGCGAAAAAAACCGCACAACAAATGAATATCAACAATTTCCTCATCTCAAGTGGGTGGTGCACTTGGTTCATGAAGCGGAACAAACTTGTGCTGCGCCATATAACGAAAATATCACAGCGGTTGCCAGACGATCTAGAAGAAAAGATCACCAGCTTCCAATCATTTGTGATTAGAGCAAGGCAAAGCAAGAACTACAGTCTGGTCAACATTGGAAATATGGACGAGACTCCAGTCTGGTTTGACATGCCAACATCCAAAACTGTCAATTCTGTTGGAACCAAAACCGTTCTTCTGAAAACAACTGGTCATGAGAAGACTCGTTTCACAATTGTACTGGCCTGGCTTGCAGATGGAACCAAACTTAAACTGATGGTCATCTTCAAGCAAAAAATGATGCCAAAAGACAAATTCCCTGCTGGCATAGTGGTACATAAACACCCGAAGGGATGATTGGACGAAAGTGGGGTTACAATTTGGATCGAGAAGGTCTGGCGAGCACGACCAGGAGGATTTGCGAACACCCAGAGTTTACTTGTTTGGGACTCACTCAGTGCCCACCTCAATGATTTGGTAAAACAACAACTCTGTGAGGACAAGACTGCAACCGCAGTTATACCTGGTGGCCTGACAAGCCTTGTCCAACCTCTTGATGTCTGTTTGAACAAGCCATTCAAAGATCGTTTACGGGAAAAATGGATGAATTAGATGATGAGTGGGGAAAAGGCATTCAAACTGGGTGGCCAGCTCTGAGCAGCATCTCTCGTAACAGTTTGTGAATGGGTTAAGGAGTCGTGGCAGGATCTTTCTAAGGAAATGGTGGAACGCTCTTTTAAGAAATGTGGAATTTCAAATGCCCTGGACGGAACCGAAGACGATTTAGTGTGGGAAGAGGAGGAAGACTTATCTCAGGTAGAAGAGGAACCCGATTGCGATGTCTAAGATGATAGAATTACTCCCAAACAGTGGCAGGAACTCTTCGGTGAAAGAAATGATGAAGAAGAATTCCACGGTTTTTGAAGAAAAAAACAAACAAACAGCTCCTTTAGGAGCCACCAAATATAAGAAAAGGAATGACCAATACTTCATAGTTTTGAACTTAGCTTTAGAGTTAAGTAAATACAGATATTGGGGCTATTTACTTGCTTTCAAAATTTATTGCTCTAACTTTGTCCTCGAATTCCAGATCGTCTGTTTATTTTATTTAACTGATGAAAACTAAAAAACCAAACTTTTTCTAAAAAAGTTGTATTTTTGGCTTCAAAAATAGGCTTTGACTTATACACGCGTTTGACTTGTACATGAGTATATACGGTAATTGGCTTTTTTTAGATGTTAAAAATTTACTGTGTAGGAGAAAAAAGATTAAAAAAAGAAGTAACTTTAGTCGTATAATGTATGACAACACTTAACTGAACTTAAATAGTACTCTTTTGAATTGTGATTTCTCACCTCAAACACACTCTTGGAGAATTTCTTTCTGTCTTTATAAATTTCCTGAAAAATATTCAAAACATTATATTGATGTTAGCTTAATACAGTGTCTTAACATTCTACTCTAAATGCTTTGTCAATGACCATGTTTTGTTTTCAACAATCTCCATTAGTCAAAACATTCAACTACAACAAAAATGGTTATTAAACAGTAACAACCATGCATTTAATAAAATTATATCTCTTGCTTAATGTGACCCTGCAGTGGAAAATGTATAATAATGACTTTCTGTTTTTCACTCAAAGCCATTCACTACCTGTTAGAATGACCTGTTGGAAAGTCATTTATGCTAGTTTTCATGGCACGAAAGCCACTGTTCATATACTCCTTGCAAGGTTCATGATCGAAATTTGGCACACATTTGTAACTGTCTGATTGTTCGCTCATTTAAAAATCATGTTTGCCCATTTTTTAACACCTTGCTTCTTCAAAAATCCTGTTCGCTTGTTTAAAAATTTTGTTTGCTCATTCATAAATCCCATTCGAACATTTATGCAAGATGTTTGAATGGCTGTAACTTGTGTCTGACGAAAAATTCTATACTTTATTTATTCCCCAAAAGAGCTCAAGTCAGTGGATCATGACCAGTTGTTATTGTTGAAAACAAAGAAAATGCATAACCATGTCTTAACTTGATTTCTCTTATTGAACATTAATAAGAAAAGATCCGTGTTGTATGGTACAATCAAGAATTGCTCGTAGAAATTTTAAGCTTAGTTTGTCTTAGAAACTGTGTTTCTTAGAAGTTATGATCGTACACCCCTCCCCCTAAGCTATCCTCCAGAGCTAAAAACAAAATGATATTGTACCAAAATTTGCAGGCATTTTCACTCACTAACTTTGGAAGGTTAATCATTTTAATAAAAATAAAATGATATTGTACCAAAATTTGCAGGCATTTTCACTCACTAACTTTGGAAGGTTAATCATTTTAATTATATTTTTAACTCTTCAATAAATTAATAATGAGTAGTTATCCTACCTCAACAGTCATACCACCCATAATCGCTCGCTGGTGTCCTTCCTGTTAAGATACCATTGTATAAGAATCAATATGTCTAATTTTTATTAATAAAAGTAATTATAAGTTAATCAGGTCAACTTGGATGTAAGGAAGAAGTTACTTAAGTTTTCAGTTTGCACAGAATTCTGAGTTGTCATTTCTATCCATCTTTTTCAAACAAGGGATTCTTAGATTAATGCCTGTTTGTTACCTATACAATTGAAGGGTCTAGTGCAAAAACAACATAAATGACTTTGTATAAAATGCTAAATTCTCCCAGTGGTTATGAAGAGATAATAGGGATAATGTAGGGCGAAATAACAACTTCATCAAAAGTCACTTATGATATTTTAGCACTAGACCCTTCAATTTTTAGCAATCAGTTCACCTACGAGATATTGTCCCAAACTAAACTTGCCTTCAAATCTTATAAACATTCTTTCAGCAAAATTTAATTATTTCCAACACAAATTTTAAGAAATCAAAGTTTGTATCAAGTATAAGGATTACTTTTTAAAACCAGCTTTTTTTTTGTTCTAATCTGTTACAACTTTCCTAGCTACAATTATAATATGAGTTTTAATAACAATTGCTAGTACTTTAGTATTGTGACAAGAAAAAAAACATTGTCCTTGAAAAATCAAGTAGCTAAATGTCTTTTAATCTATCTTCATGGCACAAAGACCCAATGTGAGAAAATTCTAGCAAGGCTTGAACACAACAAAATACTCTAGTCACAATCTCTGAACACTTTGGTGGTTATAATAATCATTCTAATGAAGCTTACAGGATTCACATTAAATAGCACCACTATAGGGATTGAGGCAATGGGCAAACACTGTCATAATATGCTCAAAATAATTACATCCATGATGAAAAATATTGAGCTCATGAGCCTACCAGAGTTTCTTGTGCAATATCATGAATTTCTCTTTCTGCTTTGCCAAGGAACTGTTGAGTAGCTGCATGTAGCATTTCCTCATTCTGCCCCTGAATTTTTACCTTGAACAATGACAGGGAAGAAGTTATAGTTAGCTGGGACAGCTCTCCCAGTTCATTGCAAATTCAGAACCCACAATGATGTAAACTGTACCCCCCCCAATTAGAAAAATTATGGATTTTAAAATGAAAGTGAAAGTGCACACAAATTTGTAAGAAATTGTAATAATTATTATAATACAATATTTTGTTCCTTACAAGTGAAACATACAGTAGGCAATAATAGATATGAGAAAATTTGTTACCATGACAACAATTCATATAAAGTACTTACCTGTGCAATCCCAGTCACTGATATTGGTACGCCATGCTTTGTATACACATGAGTAGAATCTACAGTCAAGGTCATGGTGTTCAACGAAATTCTGCAACAAATAAATCAGCAACTGAAATTAGTATACAGGTTTAAAACTTCATTCATGATATAAGGTCTGAAACAATTTAACTTTTTCATAAGGGGGCCAAATTGCGACTAACCTAAACCTTTGGCCATCAGATGGAATGGTTTCATTACCGGACTTAACCTTTTTTAAACTATAAATTAACAAAATATTTCTTTTTAATGCAATATAAATTCGTCTGTTAAAGGAGAGACTCGCAAAAGGTGTTAACAGAGTTCTATATCTCAATCATCTTAATTAGCATTTTTGTGACAACATTCTTGCAAAGGTTTCAGATTTCTTACTACTGGCAAAGTTGGAACTTTGCTTGTCTGCTAATCAGTTCTCTTTCTATACCTAGGTTCTACTAAGTGTACACCACAACTGTTCTTTGCCAAAATGCATTGATGATCAATATGATAGTGCCAGGTCCTCACACTATATATTGCTATATATTGGGAGATTAGTCACTGAAACATTAATTATGACAATGATTGTAAAATTATTGCTTTGTTTCACTAAAGTTGTTCATCCGAGCTTAATGTTTTCTTTCTTTTGTGACCAGAGACAAGTTCATTTGCTCGAGTTTTTTTAATAAAGAATTCCAAAATGAAGGCAACGATAACTATAAATAAATATCCATAATTGTCGCTATAAACAATATGCAAACAATGAGGCCAACTGACCCCAAACATCAAACTACACGAGGCTAATTGACCTCAAATTACAATAACAATCTATCAAAGCTAGAACAACTATTTTCTGAATAACAACAAATAACTCATCAAATACAACATTAAGAAAAAGTTATTCTTATAAAAATATATTACAGAAGCCTTCCAAATACTATTTTAACTAACTTTCCGAGACAAAGCAAATATTATTAATTCCAATTACACCGGATATGTCCTGAAGGACAACACTTTGAGTACATTTGCACCAAGTGCAATAAGGTTATAAATAATGAAAACCTTAACTACTTCTAGCTTCACATACAAAAACAATCATTCCTCTTTGTTTACAAAAGAAAGAAAGTTATTTGAGAGTTAGTCTCACACTGGAACTGCTCCAAAACAACTATTTTGCAACGTTAATAACTTACAATTCTGAATGAAGTCAATTAAGTTTAAATCGATAAATGAAACAACAGCCTTTGAGTTTATCAAAATACAACTCTAAACTTGAACATTATGCTCTCTTCAAACAATTGAAAAATATAAGTATGCTTTCATAAATACTACTGTAGCCAAACAACAAACTTTAGAACTGAAAAGGTAAAATACAAAATAAATCAGCTTACCGGGCAAAACTCCTTGCTAGGCACACAAGAAAATTGTTGACAACTAAAATCACTTAACCAGAGGCGCATGCGATACAAAACTGTCGTGATTGACAAGCCAACAGGAAACAAACATGATTGGCTAACGGTGCTAATCACATGCCCTGATTGGATAACACTATGATGGTGATCGTCATGCCATAACTGTTACAAAATGCACTCGTGTATATGTTGAAAGCAAAAATGAAAACGGAATACAAATAAACAAAACGAAGGTATGAAAAGCTAAAGGCTACTTCTGTAAATACTTTCTAAACAATAAACTAAACATTTACTTCAATCTCTTCACACTTTGAAAAAGACCTTTTTCTTTGAAATTTCAAACTCTTAGGGGACAAATGTTCAGTCACCTGCTGGCAAACAGTTTTAAAACTTTGGTTACTAATTTTTGGTCCAATTGGCAACCAATGAGTGAGTCGCATTTTCGGACCCTCTGTATCTTTTACAACTGAAATGCATTGAGCAAACACTATCAGAACACTTCAGCTACCTTTCTAGATTTCAAAGACACTGATAATGTGTAAGCTTTATCTGGATTAACATCAAATTTGAAGAATCATTGTGAGTAGGCCACTTCAATGGCTTGATACATTATTATAATGCCTTTCACGATTTCTTCCTTCGACCCCACTGGCCAGGATGTTTTAGGAGTGGCACTGATACTTTAAAAGTTCTCAAAATTGTACAAGCCAAAGGCAAGTGCAATCTGGAACTTTAAAACATCAAGAGCGGCAATAAACCAAGAAATGCATGGCTAAGTTCATGCAATTTTTGTTTCTCATGTAATGGTTTGTTCCCAACACAGGCAGAGTCGCTTCAATGATTCTTTATCACTTTCAATTCCAATATTTGCTTTAATGCACACTATCTAGCCAATCAGAAATGAGATACTTTGCTGAGAATATAACATATGGTGCCTGCATTCGTAGGTTTATTCGTATATACATATATAAACGAGTTTAGGTGTAACACATGTATCTGCTCAAAACACAATATTTTGTGCTGCATCTATCAGTGCTGTATGAGAAACAGTCGAACATCACTCGTAAAACTGTTCTTGATTTGTTGTCACACATCTAATGTTGTCATATACTCTAGATATATAAATAGCTGAATTCTGATTCTGATTACTTTATTTTGATTCTACAAGAAAGATAATCTATGGTAAACCAAAAGCTAGAACCTCGAGGGAAAAAAAAACAAGAAAAACAATGAAAAACAAGAATCATGGAAAAAACTAAATGCTGCCCCAAGGTCCCGGTGTGTCCATGGGGAATGCGGAAAATCGAAGCAAAATCTAATTTTTCTTAGGAATACACAAGTATATGTATTAGTTTGAGTTGAGATATATGATGATTGAAAAATTACCTCTGTAATTTTTGGACGATTGGCCAAACGAAGATCCTGCCTCCTGAAACAAGTGCAGGTCTCTCGTGACAAGCACCTGCGAACGAACAAACGAGTGTGTCGTTAAAAAGGCGAAAATTCAATAAAATAGACAACGCGTCTGACAAAAGAAAAGGTACTATCAAAAGACTACTGCAAAAAAACTCACCTGAAACAACCATGGCCTCATTTGGGCCACAGGTTTCAAAGAAAACCATATCTTGTGTAACTACAAACTAAAACGCAATTAATCATTCAGGAAAGCGAAGGAGTTGCTCCTGTACAAAACACCTTTCGTAGTCACGTGGTACAACATTGCAGTCGATAACAAATCGGAACCATGGACCCCTGGAAAACGGACTACGACTATGGGCCACCCCGAAGCGTTGACCCACGTGCCGAGCCTGCTTCGTCCTCTTACACGCCGATTTCAAAAGGTATGGCGGCCATTTTTCTTTCCTCAGAAGACTTTGCATTAAACATTCAATTCTGTGAAAACTTTAGAGCTTAGATCTTCATTCACCCGTTTATTTGATCCCTACCTTTATAAGGGACCCTGTTAAATTAAGGCAAAACATTTACCAGACCGAGACTTCCTTGTTCCAGCGGTCAAAGTTTTACAAAGAAACTGCTTGATAATTTTGTATAAAGTTTGTTTTTGATTGTTATTTTCCAGTATCTAATGAAATTTGGTCAAAAGAAAAATGTAAGTGATACGATATATGAAGATAAGTCCCCCTAAAACAGCAGCCGCGTCTCTGTTGTGTTTTGGACGGTATAATTTAACATGATAAGGAACTCGGTTGACAGTAGTCGTGTTGTCGAAAATGACTGGTTAAGTGGTTGCATATAATAGATTCATACCAAATCTTAGAAGTTCAGTTCTTGGGTTTTAGTGGTATTTGGCTAATTCAGATAATGCTAAAATGTGTTTGCTAAGTGACCAGTTATGGAATAGAACGTGGAAAATCAGCTCATTTATTACCGCCACACTGTTTGCCTCCTTCAGGCTCAATCATGGCAGACGAATGGGGTGCAGACGAGACTCCAACTGTCCTTGCTCCTCAGGCCCAGGATATCAAACTTTTTGGAAAATGGAGCACAGATGACGTGCAAGTCAGTGACATTAGTTTGACTGTGAGTATCCTGATCATGTTTTTCATGGTAGCTTAACTATATGTAGTGCAGTTTATTCAGTGATTTAAATTGCATGATGCAAGCAAAGTTCAATAACTAATTGATCAGGCCAATAGGAAGGGGGATGCAATGGGTGCACTGAGCCACATTCAGCGAAGATCCTCTTTTTTGTTGAGCAATTATTAGAAAAAGCAACATCCCCCTTGTTTTGCTAAATTCATTTTGAAGTTCGAAAGTCTGAACAATGTCAAGGTTTTTAAGGTTGGTTTTGCCTTCCTATTTTACATTTCACACTCAGACGACCAAATTTTCAAAGTTTTTCATGGGAGGTTGCCCTAGACCTCATAGTCTTTTGCACTCATTTGGTTCAATCGCACCCTCCCACAAAAAATCCTGTTGGTTGTGTTCCTTATAAAAAACATAAACAATATTTGTTTCTCGTCAGATAGTTAGAATAGCTTGCATCAACTAGTTATTTTTCTGAAGTCCAAAAGAACACAACATAAACAAAATTAAGAATCCCATAAGGCAGAGCAGTTGGCTGTTTACAACATGGTGGATTTGACTCTGTGATCTTTAAGGCCAAATCCAGTCATGTTAGAGTGGGTTTTCCAACCTAGGGCAACTGCATTTAATCTTCAGTCACACTACCCTTCAATCCTTTTTTATGCCAATTATAATATTTTTGTTGAGTTTTTAAACCAACAATTTCATTAAGCAGCAAATTTATGATCTGGTGTTCTTGCTTCCTTTTATGTACTGACCAGACCACTGTGTTGTGTCAATGAGCAAGACACTTAACCGGAGTTACTCCAGTTTGCTCAGCTGTATAAACGAGTACCAGTTCCGCTGGGGGCTAACCTGTAACGGACTAGTGTCCTGTCCAGGGAGAGTTGAACACTTTCATCCACTTAACTCTACAGAAACCAGGGATAAGCGCCAGCCTAATGGGCAACTTGGCTTGAAAAAGGCTAAGGAGAAAATAATTAAATTAAAAATGCTCGTTAAAGACTCAACTGTTTTGAATCTTCCCTCTGCTAACTATAAGCCTTATTCTGCATATATGTAAGCTTGTCAAGAGTTCTATATTGGCAACTTAATGTTGTGAGCATGTATCTTGAGGGTTTTTTTTTAATTTAAGGCTAAAAAATGAAATGTACAAAATCAAATCTGTAATTTTTCCCAAGAACAGTAAAAAGTGCTTGTCAAAAACTTATTCTCTCCATCAAAAGATTATTTTGAGCAAAATTCTTGAATGCTACACAGTTTGTAAATTTTATTAAACATAAGTGCTTCTATTGAACTTACATGTTTTTGTTTTGGTTATTATATCTTTTCCTGGAGAACCACAATACAGATGTTATTGCTTTAATTTTCAACAACCTGAGAAAAGACATATTGAAGCAGCCCCTGAAAGGGTTTTATTATAATGTCAATCTGTATTTATTAAGCTGTAACTGATTTGAATTGCAGGATTACATTGCTGTCAAAGAGAAGTATGCAACATACCTTCCCCACACATCAGGTCGTTATGCTGCAAAGAGGTTTAGGAAAGCTCAGGTAGACAATCTTACTGCTGTTCATCAATAAGCTAATTATATGCTAATTTGATTTAATCAGTTGATTACTTTTTCAATGTATAAAAGACCACACATACTCAGTATATTTCTTGACCAGCAGGTTGCTCATGATTTTTGTAGAAATAAGTAGCTTGAATAAAACACAGTTTAATTTCAAAGTTGAATTAAAAATCTAAGACACTTTTATGCATCAAACTTTAGGTATATAGTTTTTTAAAAAACTATTGAATGCATCAGCGAGTAACATAAACTTGAAGTATTATATGATAAATAAATTATCATCGCCGTGAGATGATGGGAAAAGCTATACTTCTTTTATGCATCATTTTGATTATACAAGCTTGGAAATTTATACTTTAAAAAGTAGGATTGTTATTTTTGAAATAAAATTCAGGCCACTGAATGCTTGTGTCCTCCTTTGTTTGTAGTGCCCTATTGTGGAGCGACTTACCAACTCAATGATGATGCATGGCAGAAACAATGGCAAGAAACTGATGACTGTGCGAATTGTGAAACATGCTTTTGAAATCATCCATCTGCTAACTGGAGAGGTGAGTGGAATGTTCTTTTCATGGGCAGTGGAAACAAAAAAATTATTTGGGGCATCATCATCATCCTCTGGCATCCAAGGCCAGGATATCAGCAACAACGGCACGCCACACTGCAGGTCTCTCGTGGCCTGTCTAAGTTCACCAACTTCGATACCCAAGTTGCATGATAGATATTTTTGGGTATGTTGTTTTACGATTACGGATCGGGAGATTTAGGCTCCATAGCAGAAGAGTTGAGATGACTTCCTCTCTGCTCTTAAGCAGTGTCCCGCAAACTGGAGGCGTCAACGTATTAGAGTATCTGAAATAGGGGGTAGGCTTCTGTAAATTCTCTCCTTTGTTGCGTGCTCAGACCAATGAATATTCTGCACCCGGCAAAGAAGGTTTGTATATGTGCCGCCCAGCTTTCTTTGAGTTTTTTATAGAAAAGTCCAAGTCTCTGCATCGTAGAAAAGAATTGGTTCAACTAAATAGTGGAACAAAAAGACTTTGTAATCACTTGATAAATTTGAGTGCCAGAGCTTTAGAAGTTTGTTGCAGGCTGCCCAGACTAGCGATTTTCAAACTTTTCTGCATTTGGGGCATAGTGGAAATCATGATAGTTTGTTATAAAATCTAAGTCCTTTTGAAAAGTTGCTGTTGTTAGCTTGAAAATTATTGGAGGGGGCTGGTCCTCCCCCCATTTCCTCGGTGCGTGCTTTTAAAGGGAGCTTTTGGTTTTGTTATGAGTCTCTCAGCTTCAGCAAACTTAAAGTTATTGTAACATAGTATTTAGTTCTTTATCTGCTAGCCTTGTTTGTTTATATGGTCAGACTGATGGAAATCAATGTATTTTAGTTAAGTACAGTGTTCTAGCTAGTTCAAAACGAAAGGGCACAGCACCCAGTTGTTTTTCCTGGTGTCCAGTCTTTTTATCCAGTACCCAGTCATTTTCATCATAACTGTACTATCATAATGAAATTGTAGTCAAAATGCAAGAAGTTGTGATATTTCAACTCAATGTTTTTTAAAAGTTCTTGAGCGTTTTGAAAAATCACTGGAACAACTGAGCCTAAATAGTCAGTCGGCAGTTTCAGCACTTGTAGCTTGTTTTGTTTTGTAACTGCCTAATCAGAGCACAGATAACAGAAACAGCTGTTAATATGGTCAGGAACAGCCAGTCATCCTGTCATTTGTTTTAGCTGGCTAGAACATTCTTAAAAACTATTTCAATGACAAGTGTTGGCTCTAGTGGGGATAATTAACTAGTAAATCTATCTTGCAAGGTTTAACCAGATCAAAACAAAGTTTGAAGAAAAAGCAACCACATAAGTTATAGTTATTTTTTCAGTAGTTTTTTGAGGATATTGGGGATTAAAGTTTCCTTCTCAGCCACTCCAACTTGAGAAAGAGAGTACCTGTTGTTAAAATGAAGTCTAAGACTCAATCAATATTTTAATGTTTCAGAATCCACTCCAAGTTTTGGTCAATGCAATCATCAATGGAGGGCCAAGGGAAGATTCTACTCGTATTGGTCGTGCAGGTACAGTGCGCCGTCAGGCCGTTGATGTGTCACCACTGCGACGTGTGAACCAATCAATCTGGCTTCTCTGCACTGGAGCACGTGAATCTGCTTTTAGAAATATCAAGTCAATTGCAGAGTGTTTGGCTGATGAGCTCATCAATGCTGCCAAGGTATTGTTAACTAACTCGATAAATCAGAAAGTTTTTTTTTGTAGAGGGAATATGTAATAATAATCCAGGAATACACAAAGAAGTTAGCTTGTACACAGGCCTTGCTGTTTGAAAATCGTTGGTGAGTGACAAAAAGCTCACCTAAGCTAATCAAGGTTAGCTGCCTTTTTGAAGTGATAAGACCTGAAAAGAAACTTATACAAGGACAGTGCACAACTGCACTGATACCAGTGTTACTTCAAATTTCATCCACTCACACTGACAACTGATTTTATTTGAAAAATTTAGAAAAATATAAAATATTTTTCAATCAGAAACAACTTTTGTATTGTGTCAGCAGTATTCAGTAAATACAGTTGAAAAGTGTACACTGGCCATCACAAAACTGCAATAAAATTAGTCATCCACCAGACAATAAACATGCATGATTGACCATTCTCATTGTTATTGTGGAAGTTTTTGCACATGCATTTTTCCAGTGCATACAGGCCAAATCACAACACATTGATAAATTATATTTCCCAATGATGTGAGTCTCAAACGCCTCAAACAGCAAGCCCTGTGTACATTACTGATTTACCATAAAAAAGCATAGTGAGAATCTGTAAACCTCAAACTTGATGCACCCAATGTTGTTAGTGCAAGGAAGTGTTTTACCAACTGTTACTTTCCCCGAGTTTCTTTTAGCTGTGTAAGGCTTTCGATGCATTGCGGTGAAACAAAGCCACCATCTTATTCAGTGTGGTCAGTTATGTAGGCATAATTTAACAAATCTTCTGGAAAGAAACTAATTTTTTGTTAGAGTCTAACTCAGTTCTTGTTTTCTGGAAGTGTTTTGTCTTGTTCTTTTGAAAAAACCTTTTCTTCAGTGTTGTCTTGTGGTATTCCCTAGATTAGTGTGGTTATGCACAAAATAATGTACCACAGAGCTCTTACTGCAAATGTATGTATCTGTATAGAGAATAATTTGTACTGGCTTCTGTTGGCAAATAACAAGCCTTCCTCTATAATGGTTTATTTCTCCTAACAGGGATCTTCCAACTCTTATGCAATCAAGAAGAAGGATGAATTGGAACGTGTAGCCAAGTCCAACCGTTAGAAACCTTGTTGATGGAGCTATTATAAATAGAAATAAAATTCTCTTGAAACACAATGCTTTATGTTTTCAATCATTGAGTGTTAGTAGCTTTTATCCTGGGGTAGGCAACCAAATGCTTGGTAATGGAACTTAATCGAACAATTTTGTTCGATTATGTTCAGTAATTGAATAAAATCGAACCCAAACTTTTCAGTGAGTATGATTAAAGAACTTAATTGTTTGGTTTGGTTCGATTATGTTTGATTCTGTTTGATTTTGTTTGATACATCCCATTTGTTTGTTTTTAATCACCACTACCAACGACAAAATCATGCAAGTTGCATTTCTGCTTTTGCAAAATGTCAGTAAACTCTCTATACCCATTGGATGTTCAGGGCAGGGATCTAAATTCGATTAAGGTACAATTTGTTTGATTACCGAACATTATCAAACACAGTTGTTCGATTACTTTCAATTAAGTTTGATTAAAAATGTGTTCGATTGCTTGTCCTGATCTCTTTTGTCTGCGTTACGCTTTGTGAATAGAAAAGGATGAAACTGACATTTTGCCACCGCAAGGTTTTGGCCCAGAGGCCAGAACCCGAGGAGGCACCCTAGGATACCCCAGGTGTATACATACGAGGACAAAGAATATTTGTTGAAATTGTAAGAAATGTGTTTGTAGTGGGCGAAACATTCTCGATTTGACGAAACTAGGCTAGCACGGTGATCTTGGGTAATATTTTAGCAAGCGCGCACGGTGGTATCGGTACTTGCAACTTTCGTCACCGAGCTTCGCCATCCATAGGCGGCCCAACCTCAAGATGCGACTTATACGTATGGCGGTGGGTATAAAGGATTTGTATGGGATTTTCTACAAGACATCCGTGGAGGCAGTTTAAAGCAAAAGTTTTCAATAAAAATGATTTAACTTACTACTTACTTGTGTTGTTTGCTAAAATAACTCGCATCTTGAGCTTGGGCCGCCTGTGCGCCATCTTGCAGCAAGATGGTCTTGCATCTAAATCAACGCGTTTCGCCATCTTCGAGAAGCATTTTAAGGTAAATATTTTGCACTTCAGTGATTCCTTCGAATTCGAAAGCATTCAATAGTACTGAATAAATTTGGTTAGTCAGACACAAATCAGCAACGCGTCGCAAATATTAATGAATTTCAACTCGAACGTTTGAAACACTGTTCAAAAACTCAGAGTTGCATCGATACTGTCAGAAAGAGATATAAAGTTTGTTATATCAATTTTCTTTTAATATATCACTCTCAAAGATAAACAAGTCGGTGGTTATAATTCGAAGAGGGCACTTTATGAATTATTAATACAATACTATATGATTGTAATAGATTTCATTTTCAAATTTACAGATAAATATGTCGTTAACTTCAATAAAATGCTTGAAACGTTAATTTTTCAACAGTCACACGTACAGTATTTATATTCAATACACATCCCATAAACAGGTTATCAAAATTAAGCGGGGGCAGCTTAAGTGACATCTATTTCTAGTTAAAAAGTAAAAGAAGATTACAGATTTTCTGTAGGTCGTTCTCGTAGTCGCTAAAACTTCTAGTCGACGGCGTACAAGTGATTAACATGGTACATTCCAACGTGCAGCTATTAAATTCACTATTGTTTTCTGAGGTCGGCGTTAGCGTACATACGAATTTTACGTCGTTTTTGCACTTTTACATTTTTTTGAACAACTGAATAAAAGGTCTCAGAGCCAGACCTTAGCAATGTAGTAAGGTAGTCAAAGGTCGCACATATTGCTTTTTGTCTGGAAGATTTCAAGACCATGATTAAAAGTCAATCGTGAAGCGGAAAACTTAAAAAAAATGTAGGTTTTTCCAATATAGTTAGTACAAGTGTTTTTTTTATATGGAATACGACTCTAATTGCCAACCTAATAAGGTAAATAGAGGAAAAATATCGGCAAGACTACAAGCTTAGAAACTCGCCTTAAAAAGGCAAGAATGATCCGTCGTATTTATAGGGGGCATTAGCGGCCGAGTTTTGTTTCTCTGTTTACACCCCCTCTCCCCCCCCCCCAATAACTATTTGCTTCCGC
>JAOBRD020993932.1:0-11907 GCA_027575215.2 Hydrozoanthus sils
TAATGACCGAGCAAGTTAACAATTTATGTATCACACATTCATTATTTTTTTAGAATTTTGCTAGAAATTTTAAAATAAAAAGTGAAACATTACAAAGTGATAAAAAGGAATAAAAATATTCTAATGCCCGCGGTTGTTACAAGGTAATCTTTGCTCTCTCATTATCCAATCAAATTGCTGGATTCTGTCTGGCTGTGTAACAAACCGTAATAATTAGAGTCCCTGTTGTTGTTGTTGTTGTTGAACAGAACGTCATGAACTAACTTCCGTTGAGGCTGAACTAAACATAAAGCTACTTTACGAACGTATAAATGTTGGACATACAGATGTAGAATGAAAATCTTCACGAACGTATAAATGTTGGACATACAGATGTAGAATGAAAATCTAACAATGGTACTTGTAAAATTACAACCGAAATATAAAAAGGAAAAAACGGCTATTTTTTTGCAGATAATTGGATCAGTGAATTGCTGGAGAAACAGTGTTTAAATTCACTGCTACAGGGAAATGTGCATGACTACCAATGTGTTTGTAATTGTTTGCAGGCACCAGCACAAAGGGACTTGATGAAATGGGTCGAAGATAGTTGGACGGCACCCATCCTTTTTTGCCACCAATCTTTGCAAACCACCATCCGCTCTCTTCTCGCTTTATTATCTCCATCTGTTCATTCTCTAAAAAGCTAAGTTCCTGATTGTTCTCCGCCGCGTATCCACAAATAGCTTGGTATATGTCGGGGCATTCAGGTAAAGAATAAGTTGGTGGTGGAGTGATGGAACTCCACGCATGCTCAAAACCTCTGTAGTTCCTGTTAGAGGGAAGCTGAAAACTTAAACGAAGTTGCTCTTCAGCCAACGCCCGCTGATTTTCAGTATCATAATTAAAGTCGAGCTCTGTTTCTGAAAGACTTTCAGCTGAGCATGAGCAGGAACGAGATGCCGCTGGCCAATATGGTCCAGGGCGCAGAACAGGAGACAACGATCGTGCTCTTTGGTTAAGCATTCGCATTTTTTGAAGGTCGGCTTCAGGGTCTACATGAGACATCTTTCCTTTTGGTTTACTTCTTTTCTGCTGAGATAACAAGTTGGTCATACTTTCGCTTTTTCCAATTCTTGTTTCCTCCAATTCTAAGTAAAATCTGCTTTTGCGTCCGTCTTGGAGGCTTCGATTGTCTGTTGGATCCAAGAAACATATATTATTTAGAATTTTTCTTGATACATCTTGAGTAACCTAATCAGTAACCACTAACAACCCTTAACAATTAAAGAATGCCTTTCCTCTCTTCTGCTTTTACATTTAGTAAAAGATAAAAAAACTTCAACAGCATCTAATTCCACCCTGTAATGTAAGTATTCCGTTATTTTGGAAAGTACCTGGCAAATCACACTTCTTATGTTAACTTACTTTTATCTCAGGTTATCTGTTTGAAATACTTTCACAAATCAAAATGGAGCTTAATTTTGAGTGTGGCTTAAAGCAACTAGACATGCACGGGAATTTTTTTCTTATCAGGCTTTTGATTTCAAAATTCTTTCATTGCATCTATTAGGCCCAAAACGAAAACTGAACCTTTTACATTAATTACCTCTTACAAATGTTATTGTTTCCGAGACATAAAATTGCTTTTGCCTTTGTACGGTAATTCATAAAGATTTGCGGTATTTATTTTCCATTGTTTTAACTGGGCGACAGGATTAGGTGACATGTTGCCCGCCAAAACAGTGGGGTATACGCACTGCGCTTGAGTGTGAAAATGCCTAATTTCAAACTTTCTTTGTTTTTGTGAGAGTGAACCCTTTAAGTCCCAGTTTTTCAATCGGTAAATTCTCCGAACTAGAGTCCGTGATTTTCATTAACCAAATTTGAGAGATTTTTACTTATTGTTTTTAGTAGTTTGCCTTTAATTCTTATTTTCTCATTACCAAATGTCCATTTTTGTATGTGTTATGTAAGGAGAAGTTGAATGTTGATATTTGCCTGGAAATGAAAGGGCTATTACTGTCAAACGAAATTATGCAGATTCTTACATGAAGTTGTTGTTTCTATGGAAGAAAGTGTCTCCTTTCGTTCAGCATTTCTAGTCATAGCTTTGTAATTCTTGCTTGCAATTTTAAGAGCTTTCTTCTGAAAGTTTGGATGGAGTTCATCAAATTCCTGCGGGCGCCAATCTGTATCTTTGGTTGCCGCTCTAATGTCGGGTGTGCTGACTGACTTTCGGATGTTATCGGAAACCACGAGATTTGACTGTCGCAACATAACAACACGGGGTAAACTCTTGCTTTCTGTGATTTTCAGAAGTTCTTCTGATTAAAACAAAAAATGAGGGTTGATAAAAGTTTAATTTGAGACCCATAAATATGTTATATAGTGGAGGATTCCTTCAATGATAAGTGTAAGGTTTGACTCCATCATAATGATTTAGATGACAAAATTATCAAAGTAAGTCTGAATCCATATCAGCAGCTCAAATTTGATAACGCTATACACAAATTTAGTTGTTCATTTCAGTCCAAGGTTTGAATTTCCCACGTGCCGCCATTTTGAAATGTGGCGTGTGTTGGTTGCAGTTCCAGTCTCCATTCTCGATTAATACAATGGCAATGAACGAGAGGGGGTCTGACAGTGCAACCAAAACACGTCACATTTTTAAATCACGTACACCACGTACTCACCGAAAGTAACATGTGTATGTACAATATTTGGAGTAAAAAGTTCTTGTTTTTCGTTCGTGGTATTGATTGAATCATGATCAGCATAATAGGGAAAAATTTTGGGCACAACAGGATAAAGTCAAAAGCGCATGGAATAGCATAACATGATGAGTTATTATAATTTTATCTTCTTTTGTGCATAGCAAGACGAGTACATGTTATGGAACTGATTCGTGAAAAAATTAATCTCGATGTTATTAAATTATAACAGTAACTAGATATTCTGCAAACCAATCGTAAATTAGAATGACTGTTCCAAGATTAGCTCTTGATTAATTAATAAAATGATAAATGATGAGCCTTGGGTACTTACCAGAGTTTTTTTTGCTGAGAGAAGGCCAGGCTTGCAAAATTTTTGTTTTGTTTGTCTGCCTGCTCTCGTCAGTAATTGAACCAAATTCAGAAGGTCTGGTCACCACTCCCGTATCTCCCACCTCCCTTCTTCTTTGTCTCGGAGCAGAATTTGAGTGTTCACTAGCCAACGAAATCTCACTACCACTCAGGCTCTTCTCTTCTGCTCCATCTTGTGGTGTGTTTAGATTCTCGCTGTTGGTTGTATCAACATTAAGAGCGCCAGGCTTAAAGGCAACTACCTCAGCTAAAACTCCGAGTTTATCTGAATCTCCATGGGAAAACCTTCTCTTCGTAGTTGCTGGAGTTATCTCAATATGTGGGATCGGGTCTTTTGTTGCTCCCGAGAAACTAAGCGACTTCTCCCTCTGAAGAGTCTTCTGGAGTCCATCTCGTTTATAATCTTCTTGCTTCTCAAGTATACGTCGATCAATCTAGGATTTTGGAATTAAAGAAATCTATTTTTCAAATCTGTAACTCCAGGGATGAATTTACCAATCACTTCCAAAACGAGTCTGTTTTGGACTTTCATCACTCGCATAATTAAACTATGCAATCAACTGTTTCTTATGAGTTGAACTCCTTGTAATGTTTTAAAATTGGGATCTTAAAGATACCTTTTCTACTAAGGTTGCTACCCGGTCATTAATTTAGGCTCTATAATTATTTAACTGACTTTTCTTTTCTAACCCTAATATTGTGTTTTTTGGCTTAATTTCAAGTTATTATTTATGATAATGTTGATGAAAATCACAATAACGATATTGATGTTTTTCTGTGATGATTCTGATGATGATGATGGCTAAAATGATTATAATTTTAATAATGAAATTGGTATTTATAATATGATAATAATGATTATGATGATGATTATGCTTACAATATGATAAAAGTTATGATGATTATGACCATTTTTATGCCGAGTTCTTAAAAGTTACCCATTTACTTAGGGTCGTAGAAAAATATCATATGCAGGCATATTGAATAATAAGGGCATAATATCTGTTCAATGACAACCGGTTGGAAATCGTGTTTGTTTTAAAAGGAACGTGGTTGATGTTTGCTAAACCAAGGTCTCAAAACAAACCACTGTACTCCGCTGTAAGTTTAAGTCAACCTACCTTGTTAACCTCGTCGGCATCATTTTTACTTTGGAGTACAAGAGAAGTGTTCAGATTCTGCTGCAGAATTTGGTTCTTTTTCCTCTTCACAGACATTTTGCTTCGTGAAGGTATTCCTAGGTCATCTGCGAAAGAAATTTTTCTTGCAATTCGATCCCGTTGCTCTTTAGTTGTAGAATCGTCGCTGTTTTCCTAAAGAATTTAATCAATCAGAAGATCAAAATCAAAGGTAACTGGAAATGCGTGTTTAAACCAACTTGCAGCCACTAATAGTTAGTACTAAGGCCTCATAGGTAGAAGGCATTAGTCCTTACGTAGAAAGGTCAACGGAATCTAAAATATTTGAGCACAAACTTCGTGAACATAATCACATAACTAACTATACTATAACTAATCAAGTATTGAGACCCTTTTAGACCCAAAGCGGAAAAATTATCCAGAAGGTGAACATTGGGAGGCTAATTTTTAAAAATCTAGGATAATTTTTACAATATAATGGCGGTTGCAAACGTGCTCTCGTAACAAACATGGTGTTAAAGTATTGCACAGCAACTATGGATTGATGCTGACCAATAGTATTTGGGTATTTCATAGTCAACATCGATCGATGCTGTCCAATGGCATTTGGGTATTGCGCAGTCAATATCACTTGATGCTGTCCAATGGCATCTGGGTATTGTGCATTCAATATTATTTGATGACCAATGGCGTTGTGCGTTTTCTTCTTGAAACTGTTATAGAATTATAACTAATCAATCTTTAAATGTTACAGTACTTACCAATTCAATCTTCTTTTGAGTGTGTTTTGGTGTAGCAATCGCTTTGAATGCTGTGTTTCAACAGAAAAAGACATTTCACTTTTACCATTAGGAACAAGTAGAAACTAAAACCGTTCAAAACCATAATTCGAAATAACACACAAAGAGTTAGAATGTACAGTTAAGGGGGGGGAGGGGAACAGGGGGGAGCCGAACCTCCATATTTCAGTGCCCTATATTTCCTGCCTCCCGTACGCTTATATCCTGCCTCCGTAACTTCATGGCCCAATCGCCTCCCATACCCTTATATCCTGCCTCCCGTATCTTCATGGCCCTAAATCTCCCGCCTCCCGTACCTTCATGGCCCTATATTTCCCACCTCCCATACCCTTATATCCTGCCTCCCGTACCATCATGGCCCTATATCTCCCGTCTCCCGCACCCTTATATCCTGCCTCCCGTACCTTCATGGCCCTAAATCTCCCGTCTCCCATACCCTTATGTCTTGCCTCCCGTACCTTCATGGCCTACACATCTCCGACATCCTTTCCGAGTTTGCAACGTTTCAAGATCTTGCTAAATAGTTGAATATCCCGCTTCCGATCCATGGGTATTCCACTTCCTTTACCCGTTTTCCCGGGTTCCTGCACCCCCTGTCCCTTCCCTTAATTACGATTTCGATTGCTAAGTTAACGAAAGCAGCTGCCACACAAAAATAGTTTCCGCATGAGTAGACTTAGAGTTTCAATGAAGTCCTTACTTAACTTACATTTTTTGCGACCCTTCGTGGTTAACCGTTTGATGCTAAAGTGTTTTCGTGGTTTCTTCTTCTCGTGTAGTTTTCTCAGGTAGATTGCAGGTACGTTACCTTTCCGTCCCACGTATCTGAGGGAAGAAGAATGCACCAAGCAATCAATTTACTCTGGATTATTCACCTAACTAGACTTTTTTATACCAATAAGGAAACATATTTTAATCGCTTGATTACAAAGCTAGTCTCATCCAATTAAATGTCAAAAATCTACCAGCATGTATTTACCCAATGCATGCTTGTAGAGTAATTACTTGATATACTCAGAGGAACGTTGCTGCTAGCTTTCTAGGTCACGCTAACGAGTTGCGTGACACGAAAGATATGTGGTGTGACTTACATTGCTGTCCACCAGCCGTCAAGGTTCTTCTTGAGTATCTGCAGCGTGACACCAATAGGAAAACTAAGTTCGTCTTCTTCCTTTGCTTTGTAAGACTTTAGACTTTGATACATCTCGCCTAAGAGTGGGCAGAGTTGGATAATATTGGTACGATGATTTAGAATAGTTTACTTTCAGGGTTTATCACAAAAATGGTAGTCAACTACTGAATGACTAGATAGAGTAAGTTAAATGATTGGTTGATTGGATAGCTGATTGATAGTTTGGTTAATTGATTGATTAATTAAAACAATAGTTGATTAGTTGATTGTAATTGATTTGTTGTTAGATTGATTGATCGTTTCATTGATTGGTTGGTTTGTTGGATAGCTGATTGACAGGTTGGTTAGCAAATTGACTGAACAATTGACTTGTTGTTAGATTGATTGATCGATTGATTAACAGGTTAATTGATTGATTGATCATTGACTGATTGATTGGTTGTTTGACTGACGGATTGATTGATTGGTTGTTTGATTGACGGATTGATTGGTTGTTTGATTGACGGATTGATTGATTGATTGATAAATTCACCAACCTTCTCCCGGTGCTGCTTCCTCTAGATCGTAGTTATCACCATCAACACCAACCGGTATAAGATAAGAACCAGGCGCCCAGCCGTCCTCGTCCCCAGACCTAATCATCCACCAACCTTGAATACGAAAACAGCATATGGTTTTAGGCTTCCAAACATAGCTTTTGAAAAGTTACTGTTTTTAGGGCTGAGGTTTCGTCGACTAATCTAAAATAGATCTTAACTTTACAATTATTTTTATTTGCACATAAAATGTACCTACCATCATCGCGCTTGAAAACTACCGACACTATCACTCCTCCCTTAAGAGATATCTCCTTATCAGATTGACGCTCGTAGCCTTCAAGGACTTGGTATTCTTCGCCACGAAAAGGACTTCCTATTGCTTTTACTAAAGCAAAAAGATAAGTGGTTGAGCTTCTTGTTAATCACATTTTAGATTCCTTGGTTTTAAGATGCAAACATTTTAGCGAAATAAATGAATTTAACCGAAAGAATATTTGCTCTCGTCTACGGTCTAACAACAAGAATTTTAACATGCTAACGGACATTTAACAGTTATTCCCAAAACTCGCGTTGGATATGAAATGGTAAACAGCCGGAAGCGCGAACCGCCGAGTTGGCTAAAAATCATCTCATATCCAACAAGCGTGAGTGGAATCATTGCTTTGTCAAATTTCTTGACGGTTTTCCAAACCTATCGATACTAAAGAATGACATTTGAAGTTTATTCAGAACCAAATTTCAGCTTTGCAACACTACTACACATTCAGTTCCCGTAAATGGCTAATTCGGTATATGAGCCAATGAGAACGCTAGAAACGCAATTTTCGAGGTTGAAAATTTAATAGTTAACAATTATTCCAGGAGTGCGTTTTGGCTATAAATCATCTCATTTCCAACCAGCGCGAATGGAATCATTGTTTTATCAATGTTAATGAACTTTCTGATCCTTCGATACTTAAAAACTATAAAATTTGTATGCCTGTCGTACAATATCTCAGCCTGGCAATACTTCCCATATAAGGTCATTCAGTACATGAGCTGATAATCAAGATTGAATGAGCCAATCACTGAGAACCCTGAAAACGCAATAGGCAAGGTTGAAAATTCAATAATTGTAAGTATTTCTACGTACTTGAACTTGGCTTTTTTCGCTTTTTTTTTTGTTTCTTGTCCGTTTTCTTGCTGTTCTTCTCTTCTTCTTTTCTCCTATTTGTTGCAAAAAAAAAACACTATTAAAACCAATGACAGAGCTCTTTAAACTATCTCCTACCAAAACCCGATGTCATTTAAGCCAAGACTGCTCCAATTTTGAAACCGATTGTTGATAGCCTATAAAATGACCATTCTTTTTGCTCGTTTTTAAGCCTGGAATTGTCAGCAACCTTTCTTTATATTCCAAAGTTGACAAATGTTTGAAAAGTTAGAGTATTAGACTTTTGATTTGCTCAATTAAACATAAGAAGTTCCGAGTGGTCTCCTAATCTACAACCGCAATATCAAAAATGTAAATTTTAGTCAGATTATTTTCAAAACCATTTCAAGTTTGATGATGATTATGTCCAAAAGGAGTGTAAAATTTCCATTAATTAATTCACTGCTTACAACATTTGGATGAAGTTTGAGAATTAATGAAAAATCTGTTATTACAGAATACTTGCTGTGCTGTGTTGCAATGTGTTTTGGTAATATGTGCTGTGCCGTGCTGTAATGTATATTGTAAAATGAAACACTATGAGAATGGAGCAACACAGCAACGCTTTGTTTTAGTGCTATTGAGAGAAAACGAGTTAAGGCACGAGTACACCCAAAGCCCGCTTTGTGGCCAATTTTTGTCTTGTTTCTTACGATATCTACGTCCACGATTTGAATCTACAAAATCGGTTTGCTTATAACACAGACAGTATGAAGGAGAATCAAATTGAATAGTTAAAATTTTTTGCATGATTTTAAGCTATATTCTACTTTTTGAAGACTGGTATAGTTTTAAAGAGAATTTGGTGATTTTTTTGGAAGTAACATTTGATTTGAATTGCCTAAACCTTCCTCAAACCAAAGCTGTACTAGTCCCTCACCAGGAGAGAAGGTTTGCTGATTTTACCCAATATTCTTTTTATTCAAATATTTTTTTCAACTTCCGCACTATCCAACAAAGGTTTGGGTGTACTTCCGCCTTAAAAGCTTATGGATGAACAGCAACTTGTATAATCAAGTTAATGATCAAAATAGCTTAAGTAATTAGTTAGAAAGCACCTAATTACTTTGCAGGTTTAGGGTAAATGACGTTTCTAACAAACAAACCGTTTATTGCTCACTAAGTCCTCTGGAGTGGGGGAAAAGAAATCTTCTATTATCTCACTTTCAGAAATGTTCGTGGGAAGGTCAAGTAAGGCCTGTGGTAGAAAGAAAACATGTTAGAGTAAAACAGTAGCTTCTTTAATAACAATAGGTGTCTTTTGCAATATCACGACGTTCTATTTCTGAAGGGGGGGGGGGGAAAGGGGGAGGTATGTAGAAACTCCCGCCACTCGTACCCTCTTATCCTGCCTCCCGTACCTTCATGGCCTAATATCTCCGGCCTCCGGCCCTTTCTGACGTTTCTCCCGTACCCCCAATGTCGCTAAATATCCTGCCTCCCACCCTTTGATATAACAGATCCCGCCCTTTGATATCCCGCCACCCACCCATTAACATCTCAGATCCCGCCCTTTGATATCCCGCTTTCCGTACCATTTTCCCGGGTCCTTCCCCCGGCCCCCCTAAACCCTACACCCCTCACCACCACCAATTATGTTTATCAAAGGAAGCTTAGTACGGCTATTACAGTATAACCACTATTACTGGATGTTTTTTTTTCTACTTTTTAGACTTTTCACTCCCAAAGGACAAGGGTGCAAAAATGATAAGTTTGAAATTTCCTCAGGAATTAATCTTAGGTACAAAATCATTTAACCAAAACTCGGCTAAATTGAACCCCCGCTAGTTCGACCTAGTTTTTGTTTCCCATCAGAGTTCAAATTAACGGAGTTATACTAAGGTAACAGCATCCCGCGTGTTTATATACAATTTATGAAATGGTTATGACGTAAGAGGGCACAAAGAAAGTGATGAGAGAAAACGAGGCAAAGTAGAAACACAAACGATGCTGTTTAATCCCTTTTAGAAAATAACCATAACAAAGATGCTTTCTCGTACCCTCTTACGTTATAACCTTTTTCTCTTTCTTATATAAAAACATTTGTAACCAATCAAATCGTGCGATATATCAGGGTAACTCTCTAATGTACTGTAAAGAAAACATAAGGTTACACATACAATGCAGAAATCGTCAATCCACCCCCACTTCTTCTGCTCGTCACTTCTTATTTTGTCTTTTCCTTTAGAAGAAAAGAATCGCAATTACATGATATAAATATTGTCTTTAAAATATATTATTATTATATAGACCTTATTCATGATGACGTCACAAAAGCGTTTTCCTGCACTAAAACGGGGTTTGTTGGTGATACTTAATTGCTACGGGAAGCGTAACGAACATTCCAGTGAATAAAAATGGTAGAACAGACAAAACGAACTGTTGAACAGTAAAAACAGTTAAAATAGATCCGAAACTCCCACTATCTCGCATAGCATTTCACCACCAAGCCTATCTTTGAAGCACTTGTGACGTCATCATAGATAAGGCCTATTAAGTTTTTTCAGTCCCTGTTCTGTTGGTAAATTATCCCAACTTGATATTTACCATTGAACAAGTTTGGGAGAATTTCATTTTTAATCCCAACCCCCAAGCAGTTCGTTTTGTTTGAACGATTCTCGTTTTGTTATTAGCAAAGTCTTATTTTGTGTAAGTTATGTAAGGAGAAAACAAATGTTGATAACAACTTGGACTGAAAAAAGGGCTAACCAAACTCAACTATACAATATAATCGAATTATCCAATAAGAATATCAAACGTATTTACTTTCTTCCTTGAGAGAGTATAGTGTCAATCAAAGTGACATATGTTGAGCTTCCAGATTTGTCATTTATCCATGTAAGAAGTTTTGTAAGTTTTTGTGTAAGAAATTCAAAAGAATAAAAAGATTATTGAAAAATTGAAAATACAACTGCGAAGTTCTTTGCAATAATACTTGCTTACCTTGTAGTTTGGGAATTACTCTTGACTTTTTGGCTTTAGTATTCTTTCCATCATTAAATGCTTCTAGCAACCTCTCCTATAGATATATATGCAACTTGCAGGGTCAGCTCAGTAAATTACAGCTAATTTACAAGTAAGCTTCCAAAAAACTTAAAGGTAATTTACCGATAAGTTAAAGGACCTTTCATATGTAAATTGTAATTTAGATTAATTCATATATATTGTATCATTTGTGATTTACATATGAATTGTATATAACGTATAAATTAAGATTTATATATGGTTTACACATGACTGTGTAATAATTGTAGATTTATAAATACTTTTTATATAAATACAGTATATTAATTGTGATTTACAAACAATTTCCATGTGATGTATTCATTGTAATTTAGAAATTATTTTTCTATAATATATCAATTGTGATTTAAGAATAATTTACCTGTAATATGTTAACTAATCATGATTTACAAATAATTTACATATAGCACATTACTTGTAATTTTGCACTTGATTTACATATTTATTGCAGGTAAAATCTTTCTGTTTTTCCAGTTGACAGTAACATTGAAACAACCCTCACAATAATGTTTCATACAGAATAGAAAAGATAATTTCAATTAAATAGCTAAATTTAAAAGTTGTTGTTCTTTTATCTAGAACCTTTTAAAGTCGCTCAAACAAGAAAACAAATTCTAAACTTTGAAATAGTTGTCAAGTACCCTTTAAGTGACCACTCATTTTAATCGTATTGGAGACTAGAATAGTTTGTGGTTAATCTTTTTGTAATTCAAGTTTTCTCGGTACAGTCGATTGCTTTCTCTAGTGCTTTACATTCCATGCAGTACACGCATTTTTTATAAGAACCAGTGAATTTTTCCAAGTCTCATTGTTCTTAATTTTTCGGTTTGAGCCTCATTTTTTTCTTAAATTGTTCTTATTTCTATAAGTGGTTTAACAGGACAACATTTTTTTAGTCTACAAAATATGTTTCGTTCATGTCCCGAACACCTTCAGTTCTAACTGGGACTAAATTTACATACACTGTTTATAAAGAGTAGCTGCCTTAATTAATTACGTAATTAAAAAAATTTAGT
>JAOBRD020994039.1:1016-11905 GCA_027575215.2 Hydrozoanthus sils
TGTGCCCTTAGTGGTTGCATTGATATGAACTGTCTTTATACTAACTTCAGTACTAACTGCTCTTAGATAGAATATCCTCATAATGCTATACTAACTTCTCTACTACACCTAGAATGAATATCCTCATTGTGCCCTTAGTGGTTGCATTGATATGAACTGTCTTTATACTAACTTCAGTACTAACTGCTCTTAGATAGAATATCCCCATAATGATCATGGTGGGCGCATTGATATACACTGTCACTATACTAACTTTTCCACTACTCTTAGAATGAGTATCTTCTTTGTGCCCTTAGTGATTGCATTGTCACTATACTGTTAGAGCGAATACCCTCATATTGCTCATTGTGGTTGCAATGATTTTGCACTTTTTCTAGCTGGCCTAGTATTCTTAGAGCGAATATTTCCATAGTATTGTTTAGTTGACTGTCATTACTGCAATCAAATTTTCTTATTTTTTTGTTATAAGACTAGCCTTATGTTTTTGCTGCTTGTTTATTAGATTCTAAGCAAGTATTTAAGAATGATTGATGATCAACATTTTCGGATAGCTATGGCTACGAAACTCAAATGCCACGACGTTGTTATCGAGGTAAGAAAAAGATGTGTTTTTCTTTGCTTCTTGCTCCACGTGGAACCTGAATGGTTTACTTTTACGATTTCATGTTTTGTTGACGCTACTAGTGCCACATGTGTATTTTGCCCCCATTTGATTTCATGTTTTGTCGACATTTCTAGCTCTGCACATGTGTATTCTGCCATGTTAATTCCTTTTCGCGTTTTGTCGACACTCTAAGTCAATGTATGTGTGTTGTTCCATCTCCGTTCGTTTTTGACATTTTGTTGACGTTTCTAGCTCCATTTAGATTGTTCAGATTTCATGTTTTTTTTGTGTGCAATTTTTAATAGCTAACTTCAAAATTCATGTTTAGTTTATAGTTATATCTTTATTGCTTTAGGTAATACAAAAGAAAGAGCGCTTTATTTTTTTCACACCTGAATTTGATGTAAATTTGATTTGAACATGTATTACAAAAGGTCATCGAACCTTTTGATGAGGAAGCTCTTTTTTTCTGTAGACGTGTGTAGCTCTGAAGGACAGGCTACAGTTACAGCAATACAGAGACAAGATGGAAAAATTTGCGCCTCAGCAGGCAACTATCACAGACTACATGCGAAACACAGTAAGAAAATCACCCTTGTTACGGCAAGTAATCCAACGAATGGAGTTACTAATGAAACAACCAGCCCATCCCTTTAAAATCATCCTTCACCCATTGGTAAATTCTCCTGTCTATAATGGTTAAACTTTTCAGTCCCAATTGTATTGGTAAATTCTCCCATCTAGATTCAGTCCCAGTTGTATAGGTAAATTCTCCCATCTAGAGTGGTTTACCCTTTCAGTCCCAGTTGTATAGGTAAATTCTCCCATCTAGAGTGGTTTACCCTTTTAGTCCCAGTTGTAAGGTAGATTCTCCCATCTAGAGTCGTTCACCCTTTCAGTCCCAGTTGTATTGGTTAATTCTCCCGTCTAGTGTGGTTAACCTTTTCAGTCACCCTTGTTGCGGAAAGTAATTCGCTGAATGGAGTTAACATTGAAGCAACCAGTCCATCCCTTTCAGATCATTCTCCGCCCATTGGTAAATTCTCCCGTCTAGAGTGGTTAACCATTTCAGTCCCAGCTGTATTGGTAAACTCTCCCGTCTAGAGTGGTTAACCATTTCAGTCCCAGCTGTATTGGTAAATTCTCCCGTCTAGAGTGGTTAACCATTTCAGTCCCAGCTGTATTGGTAAATTCTCCCGTCTAGAGTGGTTAACCATTTCAGTTCCAGTTACATTGGTAAATTCTCCCGTCTAGAGTGGTTAACCCTTTCAGTCCCAGTTTTGTTGGTAAATTCTCCCATCTAGAGTGGTAACCTTTTCAGCCCCAGTGGTATTGGTTAAGCTATGCCATCTAGAGCGATTAACCCTTTTGGTCACCCTTGCTGCGGCAAGTAATCCAATGAGTGGGGTCGATGAACCGACCAGTCCATCCCTTTCAGATTATCCTTCCAACAGACCTCTCTCAGTGTATACGCAACCTTCACTAGACACCCAGGGGCTCTCTCTACACCCCCATCATCACACACCCTTTTCATTGCACCCTTTCTAATTCTGAATTTCTTGTTTCTAGCAAATCAAATGGAAAAACTAGCATTGTTGGAACCAAAAGTGCAGAAATTTACAATGACTTATCTCATGGTTACTCCGAAATTGTATGATACTACATCCATCACGATGTTTCGTGGTAGGGACAGCGTCCCATTAAACGGCAGCACTGCCACAAAAAAACACATAGAATAGAATGCAACTCAAATTGAAGGATCAGTTCCTGTTGCAATGAAACGACTCACCTACCCCTCCGCTAAATGTTAACTTAACCCCAAACCAAGGGAGGGGTTGATTAGCAGGCACCATGAAACAGGAATTAACCGTATGGAACCAGTTCTTTGATTATTTTTTGCCCAACGGTTCGGTTTTGAGCTGTTAACAAATAAAGTGAAAAGATCGGAAAGAAAGGGCATGAAAAGCATCGCAATGAACTAAACGAGTTAACGACAGGGCCCCTACTATGTTTCTCTGCATGCTTCACAGTCGGGGAAAAGACTGATGTAAACTCGAATTTTTTAACCCACATATACAAAGATTAGTTTGGTCCAGGTAGCTGTTGGTTAATTGTGGGTAAATGAAAATATTGTCAAGGTTCGCTTGGTAAGTGACCCTCGTAGGTTTTTAAATATTATTAGAATAACTTCAAACTAAAAAAGAAGAAACAGAAAAACACACTCTAGGTTCTATATTTTTACTTTATTTTTTCAATCCGATTACAGTAATTTTTTTACAGTTTGCATACAAAAATGTCTTTGTAGTCATTCGGAATTCCTTTCAGTAGAATTAAAATTCCTATATACTTACAGTCTTGAGTTCGAGGCGACGATTGTGAGGTTCTAGAGACTTAAAGTTTGCAGACTATCAATTTATACAAATGAGTTTACTAACAACTCATGCTGGCATTAAGGAAACCACTCTGTGTTACTGATAACGCAATAAAAGTAGGAATGGCGAAGGAAATGTTATTTTGAGTCAAATACGAGGGATGGCAATATAGATTTTATGTTAATGGCCTGAATACTGGCAGATATCATAAATGATGAAATGTTTTCAAGCCAATCTTTTCAACGCCTTCGAGACATGAGGCAAATCTTTATCTCAAATCGCCAATCAATTAATATAGTTAAGTCGTTTATTTATTAACATTGATAGAAAATTCTCCTGAATAAAGTAGCAGGTATTTGAGTACCGCCGTAAGCAGAGTAAAATTTTAATTTTTTGGGGGGGTTACGAACGAATGAAAACCAAACTTCAAAATTTGTTTACTCGAGAAGAAAAACGTCCTTCAAAATGTTGCTGATGTTAAACACAGAATACTGTCCATAATTATGAGACCAAACTTTGTAACAGAAGTAATTGTAGTATACCTCAACGGTTTTGCGTGTTTGGTTTTACTTTGAATACAGTAAAAATCCGCGTGTAAGAACCTATGGATTTAAGAACCTGCTGGCAGTATTTGCCAATTTAACACTCCAAAATATAAGAACCTGTTTTGTGAAGCAAATTTAAACAGCTTCTTATATGTGAGGTGCATTACATTTTCATTTAGATTACAAATATTCTATTACCCCCAAATCACGCACGTGTACATACATAACACATAAACTGAAATTACAAAAAAATAAAATTCCACCAAGAATGTGTATCTGTATCTTGCATGGTCTTCCATTTTAACCCCTCTCATGGTCTTTCATGAGGGATGTTCAAATACACCAAACAGTTTAACCCATTGCAATTCAATAGATGTGCATAAAAAGCTTGTGATGAGGAAAACTTTTTTATGGTAATCAACAACCATGTCTCCTCCATAGGAATTAAGAACCTACTTAGCCTAAGTTGCTAATAACTAACCCAAAATATAAGAACCTGTAATTTTCCAAACTTTGAAAAATGTTAGGCGTAAATTTTTTTTCACTAACGTTGTAGTTAGCCAGCTAGTTTCTGTCATTGTTAAAATAGGTTTCTTATTTCTCAAAATACTATATCAACTTGGTTTACCGTAATTAATTCTGATAATACACATACGCAATTTTTTATAAGAACCATTAAAATTGACCGAGGCTCATTGCTCTTAATTTTTTCGAGTTAAAATAAAAAATAGCTATCGAGCCCGACCCTCGGCCTGTTCTTAAATTTTTAAACTGTTCCTAAATTTTGGTCAACCAGAGCCTCGTTCTTATAAAGCGTGTACTGACTTAAAATTTCTACTAAGACACTATGAATATATAACACTGGAATTTCTCGAATTAGTGTCACTATTGTACATGCTATCGTACAACGATGGCTCTCTGCTGGAACTAAACAAGCTATCTATCTCTCCACTAGAAAACTTTCGAGACAGCCGCTTTCTATTGTGAAATCCAAATTTCTTTCTCCTAATTTTGGTCAACCAGAGCCTCGTTCTTATAAAGCGTGTACTGACTTAAAAATTTCTACCAAGACACTATGAATATATAACACTGGAATTTCTCGAATTAGTGTCACTATTGTACATGCTATCGTACAACGATGGCTCTCTGCTGGAACTAAACAAGCTATCTATCTCTCCACTAGAAAACTTTCGAGACAGCCGCTTTCTATTGTGAAATCCAAATTTCTTTCTCCTAATGCTTGATTGTTGCGATACACTCCCGCAACGACTGAGGGTGTCGCTAGAGTGAGAAGATACGTCGCAAGTTAGTACAGTGTCCCGAGAGAGCTCCCCAAGGGCTCCACCCAACTATTTTTTGGACGGGAGGGGGGTCGCGGGGGTTTTTTTGGATCTGAAATTTTGGCTTGAAGGGATTTTATCGAGTCCGTAAGTTACGCCGAGATTGTTTTGAGTTACAAACTTTGGCCGGGAATTTTTGCGTCTCGTAATCTTGAGCGGTGCTTACCATAAGTAATGTCCATTAACCGTTTTTGTAGAAAAAGAACACAAAACATTTTGTTTTTGTCCCGGAATAATGTCAATGTACAATTGCTAGAAAAAGTAGGATCAGACCTTCTAGCAGGTCAGCATTATTGACATAGTTAATAGAACTTAGAGCAGAGTAGAGTATAGTACAACAGAAGAAAACAATAGAAAATGTCGGTTCTATAATATCTTGTTCTTTGTATCCTTTTTATTTTGGTTGCAAGTTGGTATGTTCGACCAGTAATCGTTAGGTTCACGAGTTCGAGCCCCAGTCAGATTACTGTGTTGTGTCCTTTAAGCCCGGCGCACACGAGAGGAAACGGCTGATCAAAAAGTCTCGCCGAGGTCATTAGCTCAGCTGTTTCCTCCCGTGTGCGCGTAAATTTTGGTGAGATTTTTGTCTCGCGAGGTCGTGAGACAAATATCTAACATGTTTGATAATTTTTGCCTCACCAAAATTTACGTGTACACGGGAGGAAACAGCTTAGCTAACGGCCTCATGAGACTTTTTGCTCAACCGTTTCCTTTCGTGTGCGCGGGACTTGAACAAGACACTTTACCCGACTTGTTCTGGCTGGCTTAGCGTGTAAATGAACTTCAACACCTAACAAAACCCGATAGAAAAAAAATCAAACTCAGTTTATTCAACACTTCTTTTAAGTTAATGACGCCACCGCAAAAACTCGCAATTTAGTTTATCTGCCAAGTTTTTTTTATAAGTTTTCAGGAACGACTTTACAAGGGTATAATTTTCTAACGACCCCTCCGTTTTTCCTTGCTTTAGGGTCTTTTTACTGAGAGTAAAGTAACAAAGTTAGTCAAAACTGTGAGTAAGGAAGGAAACAGACATCGGCCGCGCAGTAATCGAGCAGTTCATTTAGTATGGTATTCGATTCATAATCCTGGGGTCGCGAGTTCGAGCCCTGGTCAGACCGCTGTGTTGTGTCCTCGAACAAGACACTTTACCTGACTTTGTTTCAATCGACCCAGCTAACCTGCGATGGATAAATGTCCTGCCCAGGGGGAGTCAGAGACTCCCATCCGCTTAGCCGTATGGAAAGCCAAGATAAGCTCCGGCCTTATGAGCCAATTGGCTGGAGAAATGATTTAGCTCACAAGGGTCAAAATGTGAGTAAGGCCTGTTTAAACGCCGATTTTCACACTTGCCGAATCTAATGCTAATGAAAAAATTCTATTGTTCTAGCTCATTTACATTAGATTCAGCACATAAGAAGTTCGACGTTTAAAACAGGCCTAAGGAAGGAAAAAGACAAAGGGGGTGAAAACTGCGAGCTTTGCTTGGTAGTCTGAAATAACCCGCCCATTATGTATGACTTTACCTCGAGGTGTCGCTCATTGTTTCAAAATCGTCGAGCAGTTTGGATGACGACTGGAGGAGTGTTTCCGTGTCGGTAAGTTTGTCGAGTGCACACCTGTGGAACGACCAGCAACGGAAATGTGTTTTTTAAAAAAATGAATTCGAAAAGTTTATCAAATGTGCACATGATACATCTACTTTAGAAAACGGACACATTTCAGGCCCAACGGAACGAAATTGATATTGGGGGCGCTGCAAGCATAGTGTAGAACACAGTCAGTGATAAATTTAAAATTATGCTACGTGGAAACTGCGAATGACAAGAAAATTATGAGGAAAGTAATCTTATTTTTGTCTCTGTTCCTTTACAATGTAGAAAAACATACAGAAGCTGAACTGTAATGTGGGGGAGGGGAGGGGGGCGAGAACCCGAGAAAAAGGGTACGGGACATCGAAGAGCGGGAGGCAGGATATCAAAGGGTTGGAGGTGGGATATTTAGCAACGTCGGGATACGAAAGAAACGTCAAAGGGCGGGAGAGATAAGGCCATGAAGGTAGAGGAGGCAAGTTATGAGAACACAGGAGGCAGGAGGTTTTGCTATCCCCCCTCCCCCACTGCGATATAGAATACCTACCTCAGAGACTCAGATTTGGGGCACATTTGGATTCCTTTCATGTAAATTTTTCTGAATTAGATTGAAAATAACTGAGTTAGTTCAGGTATTTAAATGTACAATTATTGGCATGCTCGCTGATCCGATTAAACAACTATTCGCCGAAGCGGGGTGAGTGTTACAGCAGGCAATCAATTAACCAATCAAAATTAATCAATCAAAGCGTTATTGATTTTGTTAATTTTGGATCGTAGTTTCAAATTTTGAGGACGCAGAAATTTGTTGTACAATGTTACTCTTTATGTATTGCTGCTATACTCTCCAAAAACAACAAACACACCTTGCGTCTTCCCATTTGTTGAGGAGAACAAACACAAGCGCAACATTGAGGTATCCCTTGGGGCAATGCGGCCTCATTTGAACGACCTGTAAAAAATGTTTCATATCAAAACCTTTTTTCGCTTGTTTCAAACGCCGTACTACAGTCGTACTAAGCTCGGCTCAGGCACAAGTTACGCACGGTGTCTGAATCAAAACCTCATTCAGTTGGAGTTAAAGAGTAAAGTCATGTGTAGCACGGGTCTGCTTGTTGTGCTACCCGACTTCGGCGCGGGTTGGTGGTTCAAGACTAAAAGCAAGCATAAAACAGCCACGAGTGAAGGCTACGTGGAGCCTCTGGTTTCCCCTGAAACCGGGATTAACAATTATCTAGCGTCGACCACAAGGTGATACGCTTTCGATGGAATGTTATAAGAAGACATAAAATATACCTAGGGTAATATGCCAATCTCATGACGTCGAGACTGATCTGGTCTGTGCTCCTTTCTCCTGCACACCGCCCCCCCCCCCCCCCCTTCCTTTTTTTAAAATTTCTTATACCAGTTTCTTTGCGCTGGCCCCAGGATGATTTTTTAAAAAATGAAATTAATAGGAAACAACAGTAATAAGGCAGTAAATAAATATTTAATGCCCTTTATCCTCTTGATATTAATGACTCCTGAATAAAGGAACCATAAGATGTCAAGAGAAAAAGATGTACTGTTCTCGGTTTAATCCTTCTAAAACGTTTTAAACCAGTGCTTGCAAACCTACAAAATGACCATTCATTTTCCTTTTCTTTGCAAGTAGATTCTGAAAATCTGCATTGCTTCAACAAATATTGAAGTTTGTATTTTTTGTTTTATGTTTTATGACTTGTTTTTATAAAAAGTTTAGCGAGTTCCCACCGTTTGTGCTGATTGAAGTGTTCCCTGTAGAACATTAATCATTCCACTCAGTTCACCGATTGCTAATCTAAAACCAAACAACAGTTTGTTAGTCGAGTAGAAACTACACGCGTTTTTTATAAGTAATCGCATGGGGCCGAGTAAAATTAAGGCTTTTAATTTCACGAGTGTTTTCAACTTTTTCCAAAATTGCCCGAGTTGGTTCGCGACGAGGGCAATTTGGAAAAAATTGAAAACACAGGTGATATTAAACCTAAATTTTACGAGGAACCAGGCAATTACATGTTCATAACATCGAGGGCAAAGTTCTTCATTCTCCGCGAGATCCAACGAGAAATCGTTGCATAACTTAACGCATTTCTTCCAAATGAAACAAAAACTTTGCAACCTTTGAAAACATTCGGAAATCTTCGGAAGTGGTTTAAAATGGTTTTTAAGGCATTTTTATGATTTAAAAAAAGTCGTAAAATCTTCGGAGGTGTTCTATTCGGAAAAGTTCGGAAATCTTCGGAAATTTCGAAAACCTTAGGAAAATTTTCTAAGGCATTTTTAAGACTTTTTGAAATTTTCGGAAAATCTTCGGAAATTTTCGGAAGTGTACCAGCGACCAATCAGCGCTAAGTAATTTTTCCCTGAATTAAGAAAAAAATGCCCACGCTGTTATCGAATCCGCTCGAAGTAATTTTGCCCTCTATGTTAAAAGAGCCAGTAACTTTCGGCTGAGGCTGGGCTGTTCTTTCGATTTTTGGTGGTTTCAGCTTCAATTTTTTCTCAAGTTGCTTTTTACTTTTGTTCCTAATATTTCAAAGTGAAAAGCTAAGAGAGGTTAGAAATATTGTTATGAACTTTCCGTGTCCATCTCAACCTAAACAACAATAGATTTATTAACACTCATAATTTACAGGAGAAAGATGAAATTACACTTAGAATTGAATTACATTATACATGAGTGTTGGGACTCCAGAAGTAGTAAAAACTAATCGAGTCTGAAGTCCCAATATAATTGGTAATTTACATGTTTTGCGGTCATGCACACACACAAAAGATAAATAAATAAATTAGGGGTAAATAAAAAAAGTACATAGCTACAACAAGACAAACATAGACTACTCATTTAAATATATAATAGTTTTAATTATGCACGTAGTTCGCACGATCAAAAGCGAGGATCAATTTATTTATAAGGTGAAGTCAAAGATGATGCAGATACGTATTTCGATGTCTACGACTCAACAAAGTTGTTTCAAGCGTAAGAATCAATCAACTTTACTTTATTTTTCTTTTGAATGAATTGCGACCGAGGGTCTGTTTAATTTCACGGTCGACAGAATTCCAAGTTCTTACTAATATTTCACCTGGTTATAATTATTTTTCTAAAATTATTCTTAATTAATTTGTGGGCAATCTTAGCCTGGGTGTATTTGTAAAGTTTCTTTTTATAAAATAGCGTGTTCGAAAAGCGTATGGACTAACTGCGGTAGAAGGTGTATTGAGTAAATACATCGTCATTAAGTTGCTACGTTGCCGGGAAAAAGCAACTCAGTCCTGCTGGCAAGTAGGCATAAAGCCAGAGAACGGAAAATCAAAACGTGGAAGCGTTTATATATGGAAGCTTCCTAGCGGCCCATGTTGGAGAGGGCCTGGGGTAGAGGGACGAGAGGGATTGGGGAGCAAAGAGGGAAAGAAAGAGAAAGAAAAGAAAGAAAGAAAGAAAGAGGAAAAGAAAGAAGGTAGTGACTAGTTCCATCCGTCAAACCGCCCTTATCGAGTGAAGCCCGGGAACTTCTTTTTAGAGTGTCACGTTTTACTTCCGCTTGCCTCCAGCTTGGATCAAACGAGTTTCAAAATATTATTTAGCTTTTTACTTTGATCTAAATCCATCCAGGCCTCTGTTTTTAAATTTCTTTTGTCCGTCTTGCTTTTGGTACTGAATCGTTTTTATCAAATTCATTTCAATTTGAAGTTATTTGGTTGTATGCCGATCGTTTCACTCGAGAAACACTTATTTATTGTTTGTGGCTGTTCAAAAACTAATTTCAAAAATAAATACCTCAATACTTTTCGAAGTCATAGCTTCTCTTTCTTTTAATACTGTTCATAGATGAGTGCTTAGATGGAAAAACAGATCAGCAAATTAAACTAGGAAAAAGAAACATCTTTATTAAACCGAAATTTTGCAGTACATTTGTGTTCGTGCATAAATCGAACCAACATGAACTAAAAAGAATGGTTTAATATGAACTAGCCGAATTTATATCTTGAAAAAGAAAGAGCATAAACGCTGTTTAATTGATGGTAGTTCAACCTCAACTCCCGATTAACGTTACTTACTACTAATTTTGCTTCAGAAATTAACTCAATTTGGGTAAACTGTGATGCTGCAATGTTTTGGCGCGGTTCCCGTCCCGGGGGGGGGGGTACTCCAATATAAAAGCTGTACGTGGGCGTGCCGCCCTACCGGGTATGGTTCTCGACCTTCTTGTCATAAACAGGGTACGCATTTTGCTCAGCCAGTTGTCATAAACAGAGTAGAATTTAAGGTTTAAGAAATTAAAACAAACTTTATTTAAAGTTTTGTGTTGTTATCTAAATAAACATCGTCTTTTGCAGACATAACAAACCACTGTTTGTAACTTTATTACAATAATATCATAAACAGGGTATACAAAACTAAAACTCGTGTC
>JAOBRD020994147.1:0-11905 GCA_027575215.2 Hydrozoanthus sils
ATTTGAAATCTCTGTTTTCATGGCCCTGAATTTATTTTCATGGGTTTTTAATGGGTTTTTCATGGGATTTTCATGGCCTTCAGATCCATAGTGAAACTAATTACACTTATTTTGGAAGTTTCAACTGTTACATGTAACACACCTTCTGACCATCTTGAATAAACTCAGCAAACCAGTTTCTGACTTTTGAGTCACTACCAAGCAAAAGACCACTGAGAAAAGCCACCAGGTTGCTACCACCCATACCTTGTCCAGGAATAAAATGGAAAGAATGGTTAACAAAAAGTGAACCACTAAAAGATAAAACTATACTGTCTTGGCAAGGAGACAGAATGAGATGAGAACCAAATCAATTAAAAAAAACAACACAAGTTAAAATAATTTTCTTGCATTTCACAGTGATTGTGATGATGATGGTGGTGATGATTTTAGACTTATTTAAATATTATTGGAGCTGATGACAGAGGCTCATTGGGCCACTGTTAGTATGCTTATTGTCGTTATTATACCAATTGGGAGAAAAAAATAGTTGATGATATGAGGCACTCAAAGCACAGAGTAATATTTTTCTCTAAATTTCTCAGTTTATAAAATGCACCATATCAACTCTAATTTTAGAAAAAATCACCAAAAATTACAAGTTTAGGATAAACAATTTTAACTTCTCAGTTCTCTTTACAAAACAAACAGATTAGCTTAGGAAATTGTTAAATACTTATAAGTTACTATAGACATTTTACAGGAACAGGCAAGATTTGGAACTAGAGGTCCTCAATTTGAACCCTGGTGACTAAACATGTGTTTCAATGTTCTAATCAGTAAAGCTGTAGCTCTGAATACCCATAAAATGGAGCACTGACTGAAGGAGAAGGCAAAGGGTGCACTGTTGACTTCTGGTAAATACGACCAGCACTCCTATCATAACCAAGAGGGTTAGAATGTCTGTTAGTTAACACTACCAACTGAAGTCAAACTGTGCTTTTGAATATTTTTATAGAAAAGGCACAATAGAAATAGTAGATATCATTATCATTATTATTTCATTGGCAACAGTACTCTCAGAGAGCTGACTAATGGTACCTTTAACTTTTTTCAAATGTCTCAATTATTCTTACCGGAATAGTCTGAGCCCAGATCATATGTGAGCGCAACTACCAGTTCAGGTAGTCGACATAATCTAACTGACTCCGACCTTAGTAACAGAGCATAATGTGGGTTCATAAAACACAGCTGTCTCAAGGCTTGGGTGCGAACTTTTCTACCAAGACTTGACTCATCTTGGACCTTGCCACTGCTCAACAAGGCCAGGCATACTAAGGATAATAAAGATAGTTTTAATATGTCATATGTTTAGGTGTGTTTAAAAGTTGAAGGAATAGTTGGCTTGTGATGGAAAGGCATGAACCCCTGGGGGAAGGGTACTTCAGGATAAAATGGATAGGGATACACGTCAGGAAATTTAAAAAATACCCCAAAAAGTACCAAGGAGTGAAATTTTCAACCTTAAAAACAACTTTGTAGCATTGATTTTGAAAAAGGAAAAAGAAGCCTGCAGATAAAAACATGGTTTGCTCGTCTCCATTTTCGCACCCCTAAAAATAACCATTTTTTCTAAAATGACTTTGATTTTTCTCTGAAAACCCCTAAAAAATATGCAATTGCTGACTTTGATGCCTAAAACCTATGATGAGCACTCCTATCATACTAAAAGGTAGAGTACCCCACCTCCAGGCATGCTAATGATTAAATTTCTAAATAAGGAATCAAGGAAGCTACAGTACCAAATAATCTTCGTAAGGATAAGCAGATGACTTATGACTTAGTAGGACTGAACAAACTAAATTCTGGACATAAGATTTTAACAAAAGTGTGTGTCAGTGCATACTAATTATCACTTACCAGTAACATCAACTAATCTTCAGTTGATGATTAAAGATTTTGGATTAGTGAAGTCTCTCGTTTCAGTTGTTTAGAGTGTTTTCCTTTAGCTGAGCAAATTAATTTGAAATCCTTACTGGCCAAAATCAGGAGACTGGGAAATTACACCAAAAATCAGGTAACTCCCAGGTTAACTGGGAGGGTTGGAATATCTGTTAGTTAATATTACTAACTTAAATCAAACTACTTCCAAAATGGTAAAACTACTCCCCAGAATCCAGACGAACCTCCAAGGTGTGAGAAATAGGAAGTTGTAACAATGCTGAACAGGAGTCTGAGTTCTTAACATACTGATTCAAGAAACACATATAAACCAATTTAATAACTTTTCAAATTTCAAGAAATTAGTCAACATAAAAAAGTAAAAGCCAGATAAAACCAACACTAAGGAATCTTTTACCTTGTTCAAAGTTATCTGGGGCACTAGCCACTAAACGGCATAACAACCAAGGACCATATTTCACTCTCAAAAGGGCTTCGGCAACTTTATCAAGCTGTAGCAAAGATGGTAGCTCAGCCTGTGCTATGCATATCACATCTGAAACTTCCTCTAAATATACTTCACATTCAAAGATTTCTGATTTTTCTGGCAAAAACTGTTTGTCTGTGGACACCTGAAAATGGATATAAAAATGCAAAACATCAAACTCTATGATGTTAGCTTTGTTACTTGAGTGCTCCAATCTCAAACAAATGACAAAATTCACTATTATGAGCACCATGCATGCAGTACCATCTAACAGGAAGATAGATGACTTTTCCACAGAGTTTAAAAATGTAACATTACTTTCTCTTATTTCGAAAAGAAATTGTATGAGTGTGGTTCAGTTGTCCTGGGTCGCCCCTTCCTCCTCCCTCCTCCCTCCTCCCCCTTCCCAAAGCCTTTGCTCAGACTACAGGTCTCATATTATGGCAATGTTAGCCCCAGGGGGATAAAACTACATGCAAGGCATTACTGCTCTTATCCCAATTTGGGGGATATGGCATTTCTCTTTTTGGTAAGTTTCCAATTGGGGCATACTTAATATGAATTACTGTCCCAAAACCTAAATATTTGCTATTGAAGTAACAAACTTTTCACATGCTCTGATTAGTTCATCAAACACCAGCTATCCTTTACTGTACTATTACCATTCAGTCACTCATTTGTGAAATTAGAAAAATGATGTCCCAATTTCCCTCTATTTTGAAAGATAAAATAATGAAAATAAACAAGGAAGGAACATTTTCAAACAAAAAAGAAGATTTGTTTGGTTAATACTAGTGTGGCCTTGGCTCAGTCAGTAAGAACTGTGACTGCCAAGCAGGGAACCCTGCATTCAATCCCTGGCTTTGTCAAGGATTGAACATTTGTTTAGCCTCCTTTTGCACATTGACTATGGACAGGGACCTTAAGCCATTGGCCCTGGCTATTAATCTTCATTAAAGAAGGGTCTAAACAAACAAACAAATAAAAATAAGTAAATAAATAAATATATAAATAAGTAAACAATTATCCCCATCAGTATCTGTGACTAGTGAAAGATATCTACCTTGCTGATTCACAGCTCAGTAAATATCCACCACTAGCCACCTGCACTTTGTAGGGGGTAATTGTTAACTATATCCGACATTTAAGCACTGTTAAACTATATGTATGAATGCCCCAGTACGAAAGTTATCCTAAGATTTGCACTCTCATTTTCCTGAATATTCCTCCTCACTTACTTGGCTCATGATTCTCAATAGTTCACTCAGTATCAACCTAAGACGTCTTGCTGGCTCACTCCGTTCAAACTCCAATGCTAATCCATTCTGGAGAGACTCGACCAAGACACTTGCTCCCCCCACCCCACCCCCCACCTTTCGTCTTAACTGCTGCTCCTTGATAGCATCTTGCTCCAACAAACTAAAGTCCACAGACAGTAATGCAACAATTGAGCTAACGACATCCATGCCTGAAAGGATTTTTTGAATTTCTTTTCTCGCTTCAGTCCATATCGGGCTTTCGTCTAAAGGTGAACAAAGAGCCATACGTACGAGACATGGCAACAGCGGGCGCAACTCATTCTCTGTTAGCTTTGTTAGCTCTGCTACACTGACAGAGTGAATAGCTCGAAAAGCTCTCGGAGTTGGAATATCTTGCATCATTTTTCCTGCAGCTTTGTCACAACAAACGTTAACAACTAAACTGAAGATAGGTTGCGGCACTCCAAGATATACCTGACCAGCTGTCCAGCTGCAGCCCAGCAAAAAGTAATAAGTTGTTATTTCACATTTCGAAAACAGTTTAACAGATGAAACTTCAGCAGTACTCAAATCTAGAAGGCTTTTCTAAGAAACGTGGAAGTACAATCCGCCATTTTGGAATTACTTTTATGCGCCTGCGATATGGGAACGTTCATAGTCTCCTTCGTGCTCATGCGCGAATCATTTCAAGATGGTGGACAAAAAAGGGTCAATTTCTGTTGCATTTATGGCGGAAAATCCAGCTCTTTACAAGGAAATATTAGCTTCTCTGAATAATATGAGGCTAGAGAAGCAACACTGTGATGTGGTTTTCAAAGTCGGTGAAGACCGTTTTCCCGTACATCGTGTAGTTCTTTCAGCCTGTTCGCCATATTTTCGAGCAATGTTCGCTTCATTTGCAGAGTCACGAAGCAAAGAAGTATCACTGCAGGGAGTTGACAGTCTGGGAGTGGGTCAAGTTTTAACATATTTTTACACTGGCCAAGTTGAACTAAATCATCGGAACTTCGAAAGTGTGTTTAATGTTGTCAATTTATGGCAAGAGCCGTTTATTCTTGGAGTCTGTGAAAAGTATCTGCGGCGTGAATTGAATGTGTCGAATTGTCTGGGAATTTATTTGCTCACTAGGACACACGGGAATCTGTCTTCTGATTTAAAGTCTTTTGTTGAAAAATTTGTGTTCACGCATTTCGGGGAAGTATCTGGTGGAGAGGAATTCTTAGTTCTGGAAAAAGAAGAGCTTATAAATCTTCTATGCAGTAGCAAGGTGCGCGTAAAATCTGAGGAAAGAATATTCGAGGCAGTTCTTGGGTGGCTAAAACGTGACCTCAAAACCAGAGCAAGTCTTGCGTTTGATGTTCTTTCACAAGTTCGGTTTGGACTCATGGACAAAAGCTATCTCGTTGATAAAGTGCTAAATGAAGATGTTATCCAAAACAGTGAGGACTGCACTAATATTGTGTCATGTATATTAAGTGAGAAGACTGGAGTGGAAAGCATTTCAAACATAAAAATTCCAGAGCATATGTATTTAGAAAGAGAGAAAGATGCTCTTTATGTGTTTGGTGGGCTAGAAAATGCAGTTAGATATACATTTGAAGGAGACAAAGATAGCAGAAACTTTAACTCAGCCTCTCGTCACTATCCATATGATCCAAGGAAGCCAAGAGCTTACAAGCATACAGTTTTTCTTGATGTCGCCCTTGGTGGTTCTGAATCAAATGAATGTACAGACATCTGTTTAACAGAAGCAGTTATTCCTGCTGTCGTTATCCAGGATTCCATTTATGCCTTAGGAGCAACAGTGAAAAAGTTCGATACTAAATCTAAGAGCTGGTCAAGCATCAACACTAATCTCTCAGATTCCAAGGCTTTGGACATAAAAAATTCAGGTGTCTGCGTCATGGACAACATAGCTTACATAATAGGAGGTACATCTGGTGCAAAATGGTTTGACACAGCTGTAAAGTTGTGGCGTAAAATGGCAACCCCTTGGACTGAGCGGTATCGACCAGGAGTATGCTCATTAGATGGTAAAATTTATGCTATTGGTGGCTGCGACAGGACATACTCTGAAAGTCAAGAGACAGTTGAAGTCTATGATCCATCCAAGAAGAAATGGTTTTTTGCAGCTTCTATGCAGGGTGCTCGATGGGGACCCCAAGCAGTGGCTCTGAACAACCAGATATTTGCTATTGGAGGTGATTATTGCCTTTTGCTAAGAACATTTCAACTCAACAAATACTTTTAGAGGATGAGTTTTTCAAATGTTGTGGGTTTTCTTATATAACATGTTAACAATAGAGAAACTTTTAGAAAGTGACTCAGTGCAAAATGTTTAAAAGAAGTTATTACTGGTAACTACTGGTTTGAGTACCGGGGGCACAATGGCCGAGCAGTTAGCATGTTCAACTCGTAATCCTAGGGTTGCAAGTTTGAGCCCTGGTCAGACCACTGTGTTGTGTCCTTGAACGAGGCACTTTACCTGACTTTGTTCCAGTGGACTCAGCTGTATAAATGAGTTCCAGTTTGCTGGGGGCAAACCCAATAGATTAGTGTCCTGTCCAGGGGGGAGTCAAACACTCTCATCTGCTTGACACTACAGAAACCGGAGATAAGCACCGGCCCAACTGTATCAGCCACTTAGGCTTGAGAAAGGATTTAGCTTAGCTTAGCTACTGGTTTGAGTTAAGCTAGAAATGATGCTAGGAAGACATTTTGTGAGTTTTGTATTTGACAGTGATTACACAGTCTCTTATATTTGCTGCTATAAAAATCTGTATGTAGCTAGAGGAGTTTAGGGATACTGCAGGACTTGAAATTTTTTTTTTTCAAGTAGACAGCTAGCATTTTAGTAGCCAATGATGTTTATTTTCAACATGTAATCCACACTATGTCACTCAGCAAAGCTTTTTGTCCAAGAATAATTGCATTTGTTTCTAGATTTGTTTGCCCGAAAAGGCAGATGAGCTTCATTTGTTCCTCATATTGTTTATCATTTTGTTAGAAACAACAACTCTTAGTTAATCACTCACAAAGGTTCAACAGAATCTTGTAGTAGCCAGTTGGCTACAAGTTCTAAGTAATCTAGACTAGGCAATGTTCATTTTTTTGTAGCATTGACCACCTATGGCAATTCTGAGCCCTTTTACTAGACATACTATTACAGTACTATTATTATAGTACTGAAATCTTTGCCCATGTAAAATAGGTTATGATACAGAAGAAAGAAGAGCGCTGGACAATGTGGAGTTGTACTGCCCTACAGAGAACCTTTGGTGGAGTTTAAGTAGGCTAAACTACCCAAGGAGAAGGTTTGGCGTTGCCGTGGTGAATGGAGTGATATATGTTGCAGGAGGTTGTGATCAGAATACTGTGGAGTATTTTGATTTTAATTCTTGCAAGTGGGTTGTTGTGGAAGGTGCCTGTGTTAACAGATACGATTGTACATGTTTTGCTTTGCCCCCTCCACACTGTTTGTAAGTACTTTCAGGTGCCAAATAAATGGCCTGGGGCATTTATTAAGTTTTCAATTTTCTCTCCCCCCCAAGTGAGTCAAAGTTTCAAGACATAACTTTTGCCGATCAGTGTCATGTTCGGTGTTCATCTTTCCCTGTTCTTGTTTTGATTACTGCACGGGAAACAAGAATCTAGATTTTAGAATTCAATAATTGTATCCTTATCTTTGGTCTCTGTTGTCTTGTTTTTCAGAAATTTCTTACCCCCCCCTTTAGTAATTAAAGTTTTCAAACATTTCTCATCCCTTCCCTGTTTATTAAGATTTTAAGAAATTTCTCACTCCCCTTTTATTTGGCACCTGAGAGTAGCAAGTAATGGTTAACCCCTTCAGTCCCAGTCGTATTGGTAAATTCTCCAAACAAGAACCTGCATCTTTATTGAACAAGTTCTGGAGAAATTTACTTTTCTGCTTTAATTCGCAAAATGTTTATCTAAAAAGCGGGGCAATGTGACCTAGATTTTGGGTGATGCGGCCTACATAGACTTGGGGTGATGCGACCTAGACTTAGGGCAATGTGACTTAGACTTTGGATGACATGACCCTAGGGCAAGATGACATTTATTTGTTTGATCAATCTCCTTTTTCGCATCAATTTTTAAATATTAGTGTCTCATCAGTGTTTAATTATTAGTTTATGTACCATTAACCTAAAGCATCGATCAATAATGTTGATTAAATCTCAACGTCAAATATTGTTATTCTAGCATTCTCATCAAGTCCATTCACTCTTGTTTATCAGTTTGTATGTAGCAAATAACCTTATAAGCCAAGGTGAAATTTTTGTGCAGGAGGCAAACAAGTTGTATAGTTTTAAAATATTGAAAGTTTCAGAAAGCTTATTATTATTATTTATTTGCCTTGTTAGGTATGAGATGATTTGTGGGCAACTCAGCACTTCATGCCTAGTTATCTGTTAACCATTCATATCCAATGTGCTCATGGAATAATTATTGTTAGTTAACCCTCTCACCCCTAACTAAGAATGCTAAAATAACATGAATGATAAGTTTCCAAGTTCTCAAGACTTAGGATTTGCGAGTAGTTTGAGAATTTTGTAAGTCATAATTCAGAGTTTTTAGTGGTTGATCAAATTTTATAATCTCAGTAATAATGGGCTTGATTTCTATTGTACCTGTAAGGAGAATTTTGATTTTGACAAATGCTTTAGGAGTGGAAGTGCCAGTAAACATTATTGTCAGAATAATTTTCAATGAAGGTTGAACCAAAAAGGTGGAAAAAAATATTGTAATGAAATATCAGCTGGATACCATAGATATTGACTTATTTTCCGTGTTTATTTTTAATAGTGTACTACATTAACACTGCAAACCAGGAACAGTTAGTTGTTCTTCCAAATGACTATATTGATTTACAAATCTAGAATTTAGTGATATAATGCAAAGTTTTCTTTTTTTGCTCCAGTGTTTTTTGGGGGTGAATTTGAATCCCACTTTATAATATATTACAGACTAAATAAATTTAAACATCTAGAGTGTGGGTGCTTTCAAGGAACAATTTGGTCAAAGAGCTACCAATAACTAGTAATTCACGTGTTGATCGTAAGTACTCAGACATACTGTTAAACAGTATTAAATGTATATATTTAACTGACCAAATAAATCATTTTATGCTAAAATTTCCTTTTGTTTTGATTTGTGTTAATTTAAATATTACTGCGGCTGAAACACTGGGTGTTTTCACACAAACAGTTGAAATATATTATTAGGAGTTAGGTGTGACTAGTAAGAACAATAAATTATTTAATTAAAGATTTTCTTTTGATCAAGCTACTTTATTATCTTTAGGTATAAAAGCCAGGGCTACTCTCACAAACAAGTGATTGCTTTGGTCAGTGATCATGCTAATGAATTAATATTGCACTTTTTCATGGATACTTGTGCCTTCTACAAAAGCTCAATTTAAATTAACCTTTTCACATTAACACAAATTTTGTTTATTAAATAAAAGTCAGAAAGCCCTTGTTTGAAATTATTTGGCCTTTCCTTAGCTTGGATAAAACTGTTGTATCACATGCTATAATTTTGAACATACTACTCTTGAGAGTTTTTAAATTGTGTAAAGTGTTTCATAGTTTCTTTCTTGTACTCTCTACCAATCATTCTTTAAGTTTGTTTTAGTAGTACCCAACTGTAAGTTACCTCCTTAAATTATTTTAGGCTCCCAGCCTCTAAATCTGCAAGTTAATTTTCACTTGTCAAGGTTGATGCAAAAAAGTACAACTCAGGGTTGTTCTTGTGTGTGTTAATCTATCATCTTTCTGCTCCTAATGCTAGTTTGTTTAAAATGTATTAGAAACTCTTAACTTAAACTACCTTCAATACAAAATAGGACTTGTGAGAAAACTAATTTATGTCATCTCTTCAAAGTTGAAGGGCCTAGGGCAAAAACAATGTATTATAAAAATGTTAAATTCATCCATTGGTTATAAAGAGATAAAAGGAGTAAGTTATGGAGATTTGAGCATTTGATCAAAGGTCACTCATCATTTTTGTGCAAAAACAGGATTTTGTATGAAATGCTAAATTCTCCCATTGGTTATAAAGAGATAAAAGGAATAAGGTAGGGAGATTTGAGCACTTGATCAAAGATCATTTGCATCATTTTTGTGCAAAAACAGAATTTTGTTTAAAATACTAAATTCTCCCAACAATTTTGAAGAGATAAAAAGGTTAAATATGTAAGGAGAGTTGACAGCTTAATCAAAAGTCACAAAGTTTTTTCACTGGATCCTTCGATTGTTTTTACATCGTGCAAGAAAGAAACATACACAAATAAGAAGTATTAAAGTATCTTCCAGCTGTTCTACTTTGTTCGAAGGTTTTGTTTAAGTATCTTTAATACAGGTCGGATGTTTGAAGTCCCTTCCTTTTGCGCTCAGCATCTTCAAAGAGTCTGTAGAATTATAAAAAAATTATTACTTCAATAAGAAAGGAAAGCTAAACCACATAATAATTCTTACAAGGATATTAACACTTATTTTATTTCAATTAAGATGGATAGTTGCAGAATATCTACTGAGGGCCAAAGGCACAAGGTTGATATTTATAAAGCCATTATCCAACAAAATTGATTTAGAAATAAGTCTTTTAGTATAATTATATTACCAACAAGGCAACTCATCTATGTAAAAAAGAAAGATTTGTTTTGACACTGAGCGCATCGAAACTCACGCATGAGCAGCCTAATTTATAATGAACATGGTTTTGACAACTTGTCAACTACAAAATGTCAGAATTGCTTAAAACAGAGAATTTCTTTAGACTCTTTTTAAAAATCCTGTGTTTTTATAGCAAACTCTTTTCAATATCATGATCTGAAATTAATGAAAGCAACTACTTCCACTTAAATCTGCCATTTTGTTTTGGTGTCATGGTTATCTACTATGTCAGAGGTAAGTATTGTCTTGCACCTAATATATTTCTAAACCAATCAAATAGCCAGGTATATAATAATTAGCAATATATAACCCTGTTTGATACAAATAAATCAGTTTTACCCAAAGCCAAACAAACTTAATTTTTAATGCTTCAATCATAAATTATTAAACTTTTAATGCAGTTTTACTCTAAGGCAAAAGCACACAATTTTAACCCCATCTTTTTTATCTAAGTAAAAAAATCTGTGCTACTAAGAATATAAACATGATACAAAATGTCCAATGTTTTGGTGGTTGAAATGCAGTTTTATTTTACGTTTTAATTTATATTTCCTTTGTCAGGGTGAATTGTATGTCCTATGTTATTTTAACAAATTCACATCTTTTACCTGAAAAAGATGCATATTAATGTTTTGTAAGAAAAGCTATTGAGAAAAAAAAGCACTATAAAGAATTTTTGTTACACTTTGCAAATGTTTTATACTAGAAAAAATTATTTTACACTGAGATTGTGTCTCGAAACTTGTGTTCATGAAACACTCATAATAATATTGTGACTGCTACTTTGCATTGCAGTGTTTGTGGCTGGTAAACCTTAAATAACAAACTTACTGAAAGATACTTGTGCGATTTTCTCGAGTTCAACTTACACAAGAGAAAATAATTGATCAATTAGTAAACTGTACAACTTTTTGCTTTGCCATGAATTATTTCCAGTAAAGCAATTTTGGTTTAAAGACTAGGTCAAATTCTCTCTAAACTTTAATTAAGTGGCACTGTAAAGTATGGGCTATTGGGTTAAAATAAAAAGAACAGATTTGCAACAAAATTTGTTGAAACTTCAAAAGTTTAAACCAGTTAAAACTGATCCTCAAAGAACTATTCCCATCCAAACTTGTCAGTCCATTAAGTAATGTTCCAAGTAAGAACTAGAGAAGTCAACCGCAATGGAATGCAGAAAGATGCTAATTGCAGTATTATTAAACTGTTGATCTGATTGGCTAAATTTTAAAAATGAAAATTTAAACATTCTGGTGTGGGGAAAGCGAAATGCGGCAGAACAATGGGAGGTTCTCTCGTTCTTACACAGACCATTACTAAAATGCTTTTTCCAGTCATAATCATGCAGGTTTAATTCTTAAGCTCAACAAGGTAAATGATTTTAGGGCATTTTCAGCTTCAAAAATACTTGCTTGTCATCCCTTGGATGTAGTATTATCTTTCTCAAAGAATTCAGTGGTAAATGTTTTCTGAAGTAAGAAAATACTAAGTTAATTTTATGTACATAACTGAAACCAAACTGCTCTTCTGAACTGTAGCAC
>JAOBRD020994250.1:0-11904 GCA_027575215.2 Hydrozoanthus sils
ATACAGTTGGTGGTGCCGTAGTGAAACATGCGACGGTCGGGAGTTCACGCCCCCCCTCCCCCCCCACTCTTTCTCTGCCACTTCGAAACGGAAATGGATTTTTGTGTTTAGCATGCACGCACGGCATTGTTTTCCCTTTCTCACTTTTTTGTTCTTTGTTTGAAAGAAATTTAAGATCAGGTAAACAATTTCTTAAAAAACATTTCAATACAAAAAATCAAAGAATAGCTTCGAGATTCTTAACCTAGTTATTAACATCTTACTTCTCTTTACATAATACATGGAACATAAAACATTAGGTACTGAGAACGAACTAGTGAAGATGAAAAGAAAAAGTCTCCCAAACAGCTTGTTTCATGAAAAGTAGAGGCTCTACTTGGGAGAATTTACCAGTTAATCAGGGACTGAAAGGGTAAGGCTTGATGTACTTACCATGCTAATGCATGAAGTGGAGTCCACAAAGTCTGAAATGGAACAAGCCAAAAGACAAGATCTAAGAAAATTGTAATAGTTAGAAAGAGTTATAGCTCAGTTGGTAGAGATGGATTCCATCTCGACTTTTCTCTCAAGCTTCTGGCTCACTACCCACTCCTGGTTATATTTTGGTTCATATCTAAAGTTGTTACAACATGTTTTAGATTCAAGTGAGGCCTAACCACAAGAACGGGGTAAAATCCAAGTTTCGCTGATCTACAGCATTAACAAAGAACCCCTTAAACCCACACAAAGGAAAGAGAAAAAATCTCTGACCTCGGTGGGATTCAAACCCACGACCTACGAAACAGATCTACGTCGCTCTAACCAACTGAGCTACGGGGCCAGCTGGGAGTTCCGTCGTGGGATTTTAAGTACATTTTTAGTATTTCTAACTATTGTCACTCGAATCTATATGTTGTATTCACAAACATGCTACTGTTGTTGTATGCTGTACAAATGATGTTCTGGATCCCTCACACGTGTACTGACTATACAATAAAACAAATACATGCAAGGTTAATGCGCTATTTCGTGTTAACGTAAAGCAAACAAACGACTTGTTTAACAAAGTCCTACAAATTTCACAGTGGCGTCAACAGTAGCATTATAGTTGTCCTGTTCACTTACGTTGTTAACAGCAGTTACATCTGCTCCACGCTCCTGTATGGGAGGAAAAAACGTTTCTAAAACTTAATATCAAAAACGAAAAAGTTTCTCATAGTATTCTTGTTATTCCATGGATCTCAGGTTTTCACGCAGAACTGTGTCACCAATATGCTAAGAGAACAACGATTAATTAGCAACTTTTTCCAGTTCAGTTTATTTTATAAACTCAAGGGTAACGAAACAAGATTGTTGAACATATTTAAATGGTACAAAGTCAGTATAAGTTGATCGTATAATATGATCTCGCCTCATGTATGCGCATTCAGCATCCAGCATTGAGCATCCACAATTTTTTAACTCTGACATCCAATATCCAGAACATCAGAGCGATCGGGATCCGAAATCTGAACACTAGCAAGGAATCAGGCATCCAGAACATCAGAGCGATCGGGATCAGACATCCACTGGCAATGCATCCAGCATCCAGAACATAAGAGCAATCGGGGATCAGACATCTACTGGCAAGGCATCCAACATCTAGAACATCAGAGCGATCGGGATCACACATCCACTGGCAAGGCATCCAACATCCAAAACATCAGAACGATGGAGATCCGACATCCACTGGCAAAGAATCCAGCATCCAGAACATCAGAGCGATCAAGATCCGACATCCACTGGCAAGGAATCCAGCATCCAGAACATCAGAGCGATCGGGATCCCGACATCCACTGGCAAGGGATCCGGCATCCAGAACATCTGAGCGATCGGGATCAAACATCCAGGGGTAAGGAATCCAGCACCCAGAACATCAGAGCGATCGGGATCCTATTTCTACTGGCAAAGAATCCTGCATCCAGAAACAAGCTGCATCAAGCATCCATTCTGAGAGGGAATCCATCGAGCATCCACGGAATCTACGCTCTAAGCATCCAGCTTCTGGAGGGTAGGGATCCGGCATCCACTGGTGCTCTGGATGCAATTACATGAGGTGATATGATATGAATTGTTCAGTCCATTAATTAAATTTAATATCGTGTCTGGTCAATCAAAAAGATCAATTTCGATCATGTGTAACCTGATTGAACAGAATAACATGGCTATTTTACATTGGCTCAGTGTTTGAACACCAATTTCAACCAAATAAAATGTATAATTAGAATATTTACCATGAGAAGCGCAACACAAGGAAGATGTCCTTCCTCCGCAGCAAAGAACAATGGCGTGTTTTTATTTTCATCTGACAAGATAAAAATTAGTACCATAAGAGCGTCGTATACGAACTGTTATTAAAAAAATGGCTGGACAGGAAAAAGTGAAAGTGCAAATTAAACAATAGAACGAAATTTGGATTGTTTGGTTACACACTTAATAAGTGCTGGAATCCCCTCGGACTTGGCGTCAGAAAAAGGCCAAGAACTAAATGGTGAACTGATCACAGTCAAAAGAATAAAGCCTTGAAAGAGTTAGAGAAGGTGGCTAAAAAAGAATGAGGCGAAAAGACCACAGATACGGCAAGTGCAATTGTTTTAAAAGGACATGTTTCACTCCGAGTACCTTTTGCATTGACCTCTGCGCCAGCATTCAGCAGCGTCACCAATGAGTAGTGATCGCCTATAGGAAGAATTGATAAGTTGTCATATGTGAAGGCATAAACTATTATGCTATATAACTGGAAATATCCAAAGGCTGGGAATTGCGGGGGAGAACAGTTTTGTGTGTGTATAAATATATAGACATCTTTATTTGTCAAAAATTGATTTACAATCGCGTTGGGTTTGTCTAATAAAAAAGATTTCTATTTCATAGATTCGATATAATACAACATAAACAATTTGGCAGCAATATCAAGATGTGATGCGTGAAGTACGTTGCGGGCCTCATTTGTCACCATGTAGCTTTGAACACAACAACTCGCCTGACTTCAAGACCCATGGTGTTTTCTTGTAGTAGGTCCACTGTCTTGAAGGTCTTAAAAAAAATTAATAAGTAAGCTCCCTAGTCCTAAAAATCCGATTTTCATGGCTAAAATCTCCATTGCCATATAAATAACAAACCCCAGCCAGCAAGGGTGTTACCCAGATGGCTATTTACACCAGTGTGGTTCATAAACAGAGGAGTTGAGCTTCAAATTTGCAGGTTACCATTACAGTTCATCTAGTATGGTTCTCTTACCAGCGCGGGCAGCCTCAAACAAAGCTTCCCTTCTTTGTTCAGGTGTAAGTAGAGATGCAGCAGAAACTTTAACATTGAATGAGTCTGACCTCTGGGACGAAACTGAATCGGAGCGAGTTTTATCTGCAAGGAAGTTAACAGAGGAACTTATTACGGAAAAAATTACCAATTATATAAGATAAGTATACTAAATTAATTTAATAACTTTGTTTTGAAAGCTCCTTTATAATTAATTTCTTACTTTTACATTAAGGTAAAAGCTAGGTTGTTTGAGAATTTTTTGTTTGAGTGCATTGAATCAACATTTAATGACCAATAGTGAGGTCTTTCCTGGGAAATCTTTCAGAATGAGTGGTCGCCACACAGAACAAGCACTGCGAGTTTTATACCACAAGGCCAATGGCCAGGTCTGTGATTTTCTAGTGAAGACTGAGCAAAGTAATATCTATATATAGAGGTTGTTTATCATAATGATCAATGTATAAGTTGAACTTTTAAGACGTGCAAACTTGACCTAAAAAATTGACTTCAACTTATCACATTCAAGAAAATGTAACACCCCACCCAACTAAGTTATCGGTAAATTAATATAAAGCAAAAATTAGTCGCAGGGCAGATGGAATCAACTATGATGTCAATCTCACTCCTGAACAATGACATGCATTGTTTGGTAAAAGTAACAATGAGGAAAACTTCCTATATTTCTTGGCTTTGAAGTTTTCAAATCACACAATGCAAACAATGCTCCTTCAGGAGCCACCAAACAACAAGGAATGACCTAGTGACTCAGATTTATTTTTGATAAGAATTGTGATTTTTGTATTCAATTTAAGTTCCTTTTCTGTTTTATCCATGAAAACAGTTGAAAAACCTATTTTTCAACAAAGTGTCAATTTTGGCTTCAAAATTGGGGTTCAACTTATACACAAATTTGAGTTGTACATGGGTATATGTCAAGTAGCTTTACTACTCAACGTTTACATTACAGTGTTTAAACAGTAACATTGAAGTGCTTCACTTTAAATCAGCAATTTATAAGATAATATTTAATGTAAGTAAATAAATATAAAAATAAATTAAAGATTTTGGAATAAAAGAAAAACTTTCTCTAAAGTTTTATTAAGTTACAAACTACAGTAGTACCAACTGCTGTCGTTGCTCGTCCTAACTCCGACAAGGCTTTGTGCGTACTTATTTCATCTTCTTTTTGTTTGATATGGCACCGGGTACAAACCTGTTGTTGATCAAAAAGAATCCTAAGAAACTCCTTTTAAGTTTATCATACTGTGAGTGTAATTTATTATTTAGAAGCTGTGATACAGATTTTTTGAGGGCCTGTAACTGAATTCCTTCATTGTTACTGGAAAGAGTGTTCAGGTCTGTAGCCGAAACAAGTTGGCTGAAATGCACATCTGTACTTGAAGTTTAGGTCTTTAACTAATCTTTTACATTCTGGAGTAGCTGCATGGGGTTTGCAGGTCATACATAAGTTGAGGGCAGAAAAAGAACGAGGCAGGGGTCGGGGGAGTGGCAAAACAGGTTATTTCTTTTTTGTTTATCTATTTATTAGCTTCATTACTCTTGGGTAGTCAAGGAACTCAACAGGTTTTACAACCAATTTATTGGACTCTGGGGGCCTTCGGTTTATCACCCTTGTCTGAGAAGATGCGAAGGTCTAACTGTTTGCAGATGTTAGATCAAAGGCAGCACCTACTCCTCAATTATTTTAAGACCCAGAGTGAAGGTCCGGCATCTGGAATCAAACCCAGGCCTCTCACACGACAGACTCCAGACAGCAATTAAACAAGTTAAGATTAAGGATTAAACTGGGGACTGGGAAATCAAAGGAAGATAGTACTTAGTAGTTCCACTTCAGTCAAAATGTTTCAACATTGTTTACCTTCAATGTTCCATTGATGTTCATGTGGCATGTGACACAAACTGCACAGCAGCACACACGACAGTGAGACCTGCAGCATTACATTTGAGAATTATTCATTTTGTAGTCTCTGAGGTCCGAACAAGGTTGAAACAGCAGTCCATGACTGCTAACACTCAGACTCAGACTATTTTTAGGGTCCAGTATAGGTTGTAAGTTCCTTATGACCCATGAAGCCACAGTGTCATTTTGCTCAGTTTGCCACTACAATTTTTTTTAAAACAGTATATATATTTCTAAATCATTAGCACAGTACACTATGTGCAACCCTACAGCTAGATTTTCCCAAACATCACTAAAAAACTGTACACATGATAAGAATTGATAAGTTAGAGCAAAATGCTTCTCAAGAAAAAAAATCTGAGTCACTGACAGAAATCGAACTCATAACCCTCTGATTAATATTGGTCAGATGCTCTAAAATTCCACTGAGCTACAGAGACTCACATGGGGGCCAAGTCATTAAGATCAAGTTTTTGTCTGTTCCCCAGTGGTCATACGTCTTACACCCACGACAACAAAATATATTAATTAGACATACCAAGCAAGTGGCCATGGATGTGAGACATGTGCAGGTGTCCAGCAGGAATAGACAAGAACTTAACCAGTTGCTTGGTGATTAATTTATGATTTACCTTCCTTTCACAATGCCTGTTTTCCAATACCTCTGGAAAATTGCTCCACATTTTGAACAGGACTGAAAAAATTTAAGGGGAAGTAAATAAATAATATAGCATTAAATTATTGTTACAGAATATGCAAGTACAATTTCTCACCCTCAATTTTGTAGAGCAGAAGGGGCCAGGTGTCTTACCCCTTCCCCGTAGGTGACTGTGAAGTTTGTTTATATTTTTTACAGGCCATTTTTTTAGAAAAAAGGTTTTTTTAACACCTTCATATCCTTTAGAAGAGAACACCATTTTTAAAAATTTCCTAAGGAGTTCTTTAAAAAAACCCTTCTCTTCAAAGCCCACACACTTAGCACTGGCATGTTTCTTTTCCACAAGGCATCCATTCAAATACCAATTTCTCATACTGCTCTTAAGAACTGATCCTTAACTGTTCTAGTGAATAATTTACCAAATTAGCTGAATTTAAATTGTGATATTCTATATCAAACTAAAAATTAGTTTAACTTAATATATCTTATTTGTTGAGTGCTATTAACATTCCACTCAGTTCATTTTCCACAATTTTTTGCAAACTCAGAAAAGAAATAATTGTTTTCTTCTTAATGGTAAACAATGCATGTCACTCTCTCTGCAACTGTTTATAATACAGTTTTGCCTTTTATGGCTAAAACTATTCCTTTATATAAAACAGTTACAAAAGTTTGACCTCCATCTCATAAAGTGAATAGTCATGAACATTCCAGGGTTTACAAAGTACTGCTATGAACTGATTTTGTAAATGTGTTCATAAACTAGCTGTTCCTTCAGGTAAGGTAAATGCTGTCTAGCAAGAATTTGGCACAATTTGGGTTGTGTTGTCAATCGATTATTTCCCTCTTGCCTAAAGTAATTGCTCTCAAGTCAATTCATTGTGACTATAAATGGTATACGTAAGTTATTCAGTTCATCATCACAGCCTCAACACTGTCACACAATGCATGCAAAGTGCAGAGGTGACAAGAATCCGCAAGCCAACAAATTTGCTGAGATTAAAGTGCCAAAAATGGACTGAATAACTTAGTAGAATGGATTGGATTGGCAAATTAACAACACAACACTACATTTTCCTCGATACAAGCATGATTGTGCTTTCTAAAGCAAATGCGGGTATGACCTCAGGGGCAAAAACAATCTGTTGACTATTGGGGCAGGGAGTACCTACCTGCCAAATTCATGACAACTTCACTCATGATTAAACTGGGTCATTGGATTTACCCAAGTGTGCTCGGGTTAATTAATATTCAACATTGTTGCTATGTTACTTCGCATGCTTCATTCAAGCAAGGCGTCACCAAGCACATTAGAAATCAAATCATAGCAACCATAGTGGAGAGAGGAAATAAAGTTAATTATGAGACTTATTTGGTATCACATGGAAAGTGAAGCAGATCAATTGGCTTCGATTCCTGCTCTAAAAAAGGTTGCCATGAACAGCATTTGCTGGCCAAACTTGATTATTCAAGTTTACTCACTGAAAGACGAGTTCTATCTTCCGATGGAGAGTGTCTCAAAGAACATGTATCAAAGAATGGGTATAAGTTTATTGACAAGCTTTTAGAAAAACAACTTCCAGGTGAGTGAGCATGCTGCTTTCCTCGATCATTGAATTAACTTTCCATTAGTATTGGTAAGGACTAAGTTGACTGGGAAAAGATACCATAAACTGTTTGTTCTTAGCTTCCACTATATGGCATTTATGTCAAATGCTGTATTCATCAACTTCTTCGGCAAAATTAGAACTTCCATTGCGTTGAAAGATTGAGAGATTGCACAATCAAAAGAAATTAAAAGAGCCAATCAAAATAGCCCTCATTTAGCAGTCCTTGCATTCAGAGGTGTATACCATCAAACTTTAGCCCAGAAGTCATAACGGACCGGAATTCGAAATTGGGGCACATCCAGCTAGACTGCAGGGCAGTAAGAGAGTAGAAGTCAGAAGGAATGAAGGAAAACACTACACTTTTGAACTTAAAAATTGTGATATTCAACTAAAATGGCTAATACGTGTCAGCAATCTTTTGGCACTCCATTCATACAGTAAAAATATATGCTCACATGCTCACCTAAAAATATTTGTGTGAAAGTGGTGGATATTTATACTCAACCATAATGCAAGAAAAGTACAGTGGAAACTGAACGAAATGACTGAGCCCATTTCAAAATCATGATCTTGAACAACTAATACTTGTCGCCAACAATGTACTTGCTGAACTTGGTAAAAATAGTGTGCTGTCTTGCTTTGCTCAACAGCAATTATATCTACCAGCAATTATTAACTATCAAAATTATTTAATGCAGTCTTACTTTGCAGTCACAACCTTTGAAAGACTTCTTACATTCTGAGCATTTCTTGTTTTCTGAACCTTAAACAACAAATAAAAAACATGAATCACTGTTACATAGTCCTAAGAAACAAGCTAAACCTATAAAATTGTCTCAATCAAGAGTAAGTACAGGCTATAGTCATATGTAAAATAGAAATTAAACAAAGGCTGAAAATAATATCATGTAGCAAAAATACACTTGTGGTAATTATAACATTAACGTCCTGTAGGTTCATTTTATCGTTAGTATTTGTAAAATATACCAAAGCTAACTCAAAATTAGCAAAAAAAAGATATAGTTTACTCCACCAAACAGAGCTTAAAAAACTCTAGTATGTTGTTTGTCTGTGCATATAACTCTAGATACGGAATTAATATAAAAAGACAGTGAGTGAATAATTAAACAGAAAGTGCGCATAGTTACCGCAGGCAGTAGTACTGTTTATTGCAAAGATACTGTAACTCAGCGTTTACTGTAGATAGAGTTAACAAAAGACATTGCAGTATTACAGTTAACATGAAAGCAAATATTAAACCCCCAAATTACACGACAAAAGAGTTCGAAAAGAGGAAGTTTACAGACATAGTAAAATACCCCTTACATTGGAACGATTTAATACAAAATGTGTTTTACATGAGCTGGAAAAAATGGTAGATGAAGTACAATAAAATTCACTCGATCCACTGAGAGAAACAGACGCAAATATTGGCATAACGTCAACAGATAGCTCATACTGGTACATCAAAATGAGTTACCTTCTTGACTCAGAGACAACGAGGATCCCTCAAACTCAGCTTTCTTTCGGTGATCGCTTTGTGTATCCATGCTTTTGTGACTTCCGTGCATGATTTCCCCGAGTGCTTTACGTGATCTAGTCCATGGCATAACCTTTCATCGATTACACAATAGTCTGCGTTGTTTTCGGAAGTGATCTCTGTTTCCGCTTGTGTTTGGGTAACCGAGCCAAATATCTCACTGAGCGCTTTTCGAGAAAGCTGGGTACGACAAGACCAATTTTTTAAAATTTACCGTCTTTGCTTTATATTTATCAGCAAGCGTGTTTGACGCGCAGTTTACGCATTTCTAGAGTAGTGAGTTAGAACTGTTTTCCTTCAAAATAAGGCGTTTTATTATACTCTTGGAATGTGATGTGTGCCACAGGAAACTACTGAATTCGAGTCGACTAGTTTCGGGCTAGTTTTGTTCTTCGTGTGCATGTTCAGCCTTTTCCGTCAGGGACCAGCAAATTGGTAATACGGGAGACTGGTACAATTGGAATTTTGGGTGACCCAACCTTTGTAATTTTATTCGATTGATATTTAGAAAATGTCAGGACAAGGGCCACAAGTCGAAAACTGGAATGAAGCAACAGATGGACCTCTAAATGAAGTCAATATGAGAAATAAACTTGCTGCAGACGGGTACAAATGCATCAAGTACATTTTCCCTCCTGGGACAAACTTCCCAGATCATTCACACGCAGAGACGAAGAAAGATGCAATCATTGAAGGCCAGTTCCGTTTTGCCATGCTTGGCAAAGAAGTTATCTTGCAGCCTGGAGACATTGTTAAAGTCCCTAGTGGAGTTACCCACAATGCAACTGTACTTGGTTCAATACCTGTTGTTTTCTTTGACACCACAAAGTCTTAATGGACTGCCAGTAAACCCTTAAAGGGTCCTATGATGAGTGTAAGTTCTCATACCGTAAACACTTTAATAAGGCCCCACCCCCCTTCCCACAGCCTTATTTATTTTTAGAACCTCCTGATAGGGGGCTTATTCAGTCAGTAAAGAGGGGGTGTACTTGAAAATTTTCAATAGTCAAAGACAGAAAACATGAAGTCAGAATACTAAACAACAGATTTAATAGGCAACTATAGTAAATCTGTGTTCGTTCTGGACTTATAAAACAGCCTTTTCAAACACTAAAACAGATAAAACCAATGACAAACTACTGTACATTTGTGACACAATAGGCCATATTTTTTTTGCTCAATCACCTTTTTATCAGGGTGGGGGCACTTATTTAAAACTTGAAGCTCTAGATGAGGGGCTTATTAGAAAGGGAAGCCTTATTCAGGGGTTTTAATAAGCTTTGAAGTATGCGGCAGACCATATTAAAGTAGGTCAGCAGCTGTATCCCTAAGAGGGTCAGCAGGAAACTTGGAATGTAAGTGGCAGTGATTTGCGAAATAGGTGGCAAAATTCGCCAGTTGCCTGATTCTATTGAAACCCCTGCTAATTAGGGCATTTTCAATTACTTAATATGTTATTAAAATTTATATATTAAGAACTTTGGGAGTTTTCCATATTTCATCCTCCAGAGTGGTAGAGGTGTATGATTAATTAAATTTCAAATTCCCAACACTTATCAGCTCATTTACTGTAAGGAGAATCAAGATAATAAAAAGTGCTATTGGAGTGAAATGGTTGACCAACAAGCTAACTAAGCTTAGCCCTATACAATTGATAAGAGTGTGTCGCTTCATATATCATTTTTTCACAGTAGTAGTCTCAAGGCTGGTGGGTATCAAAGATTACTTAGCTAGATTACTGTCAAGATTGTGTGTTCTTGCAAGTAATTGAGGGGCCAAGTGCAAAAATAACTTAAGTGACTTTGTATGAAATGCTTAGTTCTCCCGATTGTTATGAAGAGATAATGTAAGAAGAGGTTCTTTTCTTTCTCTCTTCCCTCTTTTCCTGCTTACACTAACTGCTTGCTAACTCCCCCAAAAGGCCCAAAAACCATACAGACACATTTAATTTCCATTTTTGAATTTTATTTCAGTGTTGTCACCTTATATTTTATTGCCTTTATTGTGCAGCCCAAGCGCTGTGTATAAAAACATGGCGTTTGGCCGAGGTCGCATCGTTCGGATGGTAGGTCTGTGCCCAGGGTCTTCAACTTACGAAATGGTCGACAGTCGAACTCTTTGAGGTAAATCTACAAGTCAAAATGAATTAGAAATCACGAATCCTTCCACTGACTACCGTTGGAAAAAGATCGACTGCCAGCTAGTTAGAAAAATGAAGACCCTTGCTGTGGATAGCTGTTTCATCCTTGTTGGACCTCATCAACACTGCATAGCTGACAAACGTACAGTAAATCCAATTACAGTTTATTAATCCAGACTGACTACTCGTGAGTGCTCACTATGTACCATCGTTCATCGACTAAAGCCGAGCTCTAAGTTTAGTAACCTTTTCGTTTAGTAGAGGTTAAACTTTGCCGTGTGAAATTCAGAAAGCTGACATTATGAGCGATAGCGATTCTTTAGAGTTATTATTATGATACACTCAACCTCGGATGAAGGGCTGACACCCAGGGGGGAGGGGGGTACACTCCTTCTATCAGTATCACAGGGGTGCTGACAATACCCGGCGAGTATCCCTCTCCTTTTTACCTCTAAAAAAGCTGGGGAGGGTGTTGAGTGTACATCAATTTTCCGAGTTTCCCACAGCAATTTTTTAAAACCTTTCTAATTTTCTTTATTGTATCAAGCAACCCAAGCTGGGTGTTGATTCGTCGATTGGGTCGTCTTTATGACAGTGATTTGTTTGATTCCCCACTGGAAAGAAAGAGAGAACCACCTATTTTCCATTCATGATTAAGGCTGGACTTAACCTAAAGCATGCTTTGTGGCCACTTTTCCTCATGTTTCTTCCTATATCTCCGTCCATGGTTTGAATCTACAAAATCCCTATGCTTAA
>JAOBRD020994357.1:0-11904 GCA_027575215.2 Hydrozoanthus sils
CGAGTGGATAATGCTGAATAGCCCGAGATAGCGAACCAATCAGATTTCGCCATTTAAGGTTTGTATATACTAAATATTAAAATATTATGCTGAAGAAAAATCCTGAAAAATAGTTTTTGTAAAATCTTGCAAAATGCATTTTAATGTACTCTGCACAAAGTTATGTCACCACCCGGTTCGTTATCACAAACACGTGGGCTGTGGTTAGGTGGTCCGGCCAGATCAGTTTTATAATCAGTCTCATTTATTACGGTGTTTCATACGTTGAGTTATAGATTTCGCGTTCTACCGTCTTGTAATTATGAAAGAATTGGAGGGGAGTTTTAAAAAAAAGTCCCCAAAATACAGTAAGAAGACATAAGTCAAAAAATAACAGTCTAGAAAGTAGTCCAGAAAATAGTCCAGAAAATAGTCCAAAAAATAGTTCAGTCCAGGTTTTACCCGAAGCCCAATTTTGTAAGAGCTTTTAGCTGATCTCCACATGTGCCAAATAAAATCAATTAATATTGTTTAGATTTAGGGAGCTGTTGCTAGCGCTCTCTAGTTGAAATTATCGTTTCGTTCTAAGATTTAAAAAAAAAAGAATCAATGAAAAACTTTCCATTTCAGGGCTTTTACAGCACTTATGATCACTTTAACTTTAACAATTCAGCAGTTAAAAGGCTAGACTGAACTTGAAATTAAAAGGCTTCTCAATAAATTCTATTTAATCTGAGCAATATTAAAGTTTTATTTCGAAAAAACCGACGGACCAGGGGACACTGAATTGGGTAAACCATGTGCAGAATCCTTTTTATCAAACAAAATCAACTTATCAACAAAAAGACTGACCAAAGGTCTACAAGTAAGAGTTGTTAAATTAGAAACATGTTGATCTGATAGAGTTCTTTTTTCCTTGGAAAGTTTAAGCTTCTCTAGTAATCTGATAAATTTTTTAAAAGAAAGTGAACTTAATCAAGCTTCCCGCATCTGCTTATTTACTTTCTGCTTATCATTGCGTTGTGGCACACAAGTTCAATCAAGAGCAAAGAAAATACCATAGCATTTGTCACACCTGTCAAAAAGAGATGAAAATTAAAGCTTGTATGGTAATGTTTACAAGACCTCTAGCCAAGTTTTGGAACTAAATGTGACTTTCTGGTTTGTTATATCAAACTAGTAATCTCGTTTCGATGCGAGTTTTGATTATGGCTCGAGTTATAGTTATAGTTACTTTATCTTAATATTAAAAATTATTCTATTTTTTTCCTTTAATTAACTGCTCTAATGCCGACCATATTTTGACGTAATTTTAAAGATCGTAAAATTCTACTGGAACAAAACTAAATTAATAGCATTGGGTATAGCGTGTCGGCGGTTCAACGTGCTTACCTTTGAGTTGTGACCGCGAGCAATACACTTTTCCCCCACTTTTTTCAATCGATTCATGCTATGTGATGGATCAGCCTCCACCTAGCTGCAAAGCAACTAGCAATACAACTAGAAGTTTCATTCTTTTCAGTCTGAAACAGAACTTGCTTTAATAAATAGTTTTGAGGTCTTTAAAGCAGTAAGAATGCGGGATACAACGCCCGCATTCAGTCGTGTAAGTCCTACCACCTGCTCTTAAAAATTCGAGTGAGACTATTAATGTTGTTGCAAAAAGTCTTAGCTCTAAAATTTTTACTCTATTCTGCAAAGATTGATACTCTAAAAATGAAAAAAAAAATGAATTCGTGCTAAAACATTTAAGTTGAATTGAATTTGCCTCAGTAACTTACAAAATATTATCCTATTTTGAAAAAAACGCATCGTCATTGTATTCTTCTCACGTACCATTAGCTACGGAGTAGTTGAGCACCAAAAGTAAAATAAGAGGACTAATTCCTGCGATACAGATATTGTTGTTCCGGCCATGGGTAGTCAAAGACTGTCATCTCGCAAATACAGAAGAGGCAAATAGAAGTAAGAAGAATTTCACCTTTTATTTCATTATTAATATCGAAACCCCTCTAAGTGTATTCGTTTAACACTAAAAAGCAAGATGTTGCTTTTACAAGTTTACTTTTAACAGGAACCTCAAACAGCTAAAGTGCTTTGCATTAAAAACATATAATTTTTAGAGTACAATATATCGACTCCTTCTATTAAACAAAGTTATTATAACAATAGAGGAATCGTTGTACATGAAATTGAAAGACTTTTTAGAAGCAGCTTATGTACATTTTCCTGGTTTTTTTTCTCGGAAACTTTTTAGCTTCTCTGGTTATCTGATAACATATATCCAATAAAAATGAGTTTAATCAAACTGTACACTAGTGTTTGTTTTCTTGCTGCTTATCATTCCGTTCTGGTAGAAAGCTAAGTCAATAAACTAAGTATCCGATTTTTTAATAAGCAAAGAAATTAAATATATCCAAGCAATTCTCACACCTGCCTCAATGTTAGAAAGAGGCCAAAACTAAGGTTACAGGACACCCTGGACATATACTTTGGAAAAATTTCGATTGCGCGCTTCTTATTGATGCTGTCCCCTGGGTTTTTGGTGCAAATAGAGCCCAATAAATGTAGTTTTTGAAGCTGTGTGCTAAAACAGTGAATTATGTAATAAACGTCTTTTTTTATCCCGAAAGGCGAAACTGTTTTGTACTGTTTGCAGACTTCAGCGATGTTTGGAACCAAGTTGGCTCATTTTGTTAACCAAAATTGGTATTTTTAAACCAAATTCAAGGTTGTATCGGTCGGAGAACTTAACCATCGGTTGAGTTGCAACATGGTTTAACCAGTTCAACTTAAGCAAACCTGAGTGTGTTTTTTACTAAACCGTAAAATCTTGGTTTCACGCTTTTGACACTTATCTTATAACTAAATAATTAAACAAAGCTCGAAACTAAGGATCGCAGAATTGCGTGGAGGAAGACTAATTAAACTGACTCATGATACTTACCAATGAACGAAATCAATCATTAGCAATAATCCAAACGGTGCGCAAATATTCTCTTTTAGAAAATTTGTGTTTGTCCTTTGACTAATCTTTTTCTGGGAAGTTTTCAGCTTATCCGCCCATAGTTGACAATTAACAAGTCCAAAAGAAATTTATACGTAATCAAATTTTGAACAAATATTTGTTTGCTTTCTGTTGCTTATTTCGTTTAATAAGATATTAGTTAACCACTTCTGTATCAAATTTAATAAGCATTTTTGAATCAAACGTTCCCAGTGTTTCTGTCACCTTCAAAGTAAACATTTTTTTTTTCAATCAGTAAATCTAAAAGGACACCAGACAATCTAAAAATTGAAATTAATTCAAAAGTTTTTTTTATGACAACTTAATCTGATTCATCGAAATCTGCAAGAGACACTTAACACTAAACCCAGCAAAAATTGCGATGTGGGGATCGTAAAACTGAACCGTATGACTGATTCATTTATACAAAAAATACAGGAAGTGCTAATAGATAGAACGCCTGTCGCGCGTTGGCAAAGCGGTTAATTAGCGCGTATTTACCTCTGAGTTGTCAAGCCATGCAAGAGCTAGACATTTTACCAAATTTGTTTCCAGTCGATTTGTTTATGCGATGGAGTCTTCTGTACGCGGCGGAGTAAAAGACACTCATCAACTTAGCACTGTTAAAACTACTTTTAGCGAATACAATTAAGAGAGTTCTCATTCTTTTCAGTTTGAAACAGAAACGATTGATCTGAACGAATATTGTTTAAAAAAAATAGGATCTTTCAGTAAGAACTGAAATAACTATCGCCTTCCATTTTTAGTCCCACAACTTTTAATTAAGTTTTTAGTGAGGCTGGATGTTGTTGCAGAAAGTTTTTCCTGAAAATCTTTACAGTGTTTTGCACATGCGTGCAATAAAATCATTCAAATTGAACCGACATACAAAATATTTTCCTATTTCCTAATGCATCATTATGTTTTTCTCATGCACACTTAGCTATCGAGTCGTTAGGCACGGTAGGAGTTTTGATTATAACGGTTGCATTCAAAATAAGGCACGGCAAAAACAAAGTCCATAATGAGATAGAAGTGACCTCTTGCGTGCCTTTCCATGCAAAACTTTTGAAATCAGTGGGGTTTCCTCAATAATAGATACAATTCATACTAACTCTAATGCTCTCGTTGTTCAAAATCTCCAGATATTTCACTAGTGTTTTAAAAAATGTTGGTTTATTTTTTTTCACAAATTTTAGTTCATATGTGATGGAGTACCAGCCTCTCCATTAGAGCTAACCTGCGATGGGTTAGTGTCCTGTCCAGTTAGGGGCCGGAAGAAAAAAACTCTCTTCTCACACACACGCAAGTACAAGCAAGAGAAATTCCATTCTTTTTAATCTATTATTGATACCAAACTCCTACTGAGTATATTCTCTAACATTAAACATTGCGTTTTTATTTGTGCTTGTTTTAGCACAAAAACTTGTGCAATAAGATATTTTGTCTTAGATTTGATAAATACCGTGTATCGACTTTGTACTAAACAAAATACAGAGGAATCTCAAAATAAAAACGCAAGCAATTTTTTTCCTGTCGTTTCTTTCCATGATGAAAGTTTTAATAGCTTTTTGCGTTGTCTGAAAACATACCAAAAGGGTTTGGATTTAATCAAAATGTCCACAACTGTTTGTTCACATTCTGCTCATTGATTCGGTTTTACTAATAAGTTCAGTCAATAAATTCAGTTCACATTTTTATTAAAATAGCAAAAAAAATATCTCGGTGTTAAAAAGAAATTAAAAGTATTTTTTTTAGTGTTTACAAGACAATGTTTAGAAAAAATAACTTATTGTTTTGCAACCAAATTAAAATCTCGTGTCGATCTGAAAACGGACTATCTCTTAGGTTATAGCTAACATTAAAGTTAACATTTAAATCAGTGAAACAGTTCAATTTAGCAAGCCTCTTAAAATACCACTTAGTGTGTTTTAGCAATAAAAAGTAAAATCTTACTTGTGCGTTTTAACACCTACCCAGTAACAACTAAATATTAATGAAAAGCCTAGCATTTAGTGTTGAGAAATGACTGTTACACAGACTCATTTCCACTGAACAAAATCAATTTAGCAATAGTCGCAAATACTATTTTAGAAAATTTGTTCTTCGATTTTTCTTTTTATATATCTTTTAACTGATTACACGTCCAGAAGAAATAAGTACTAGATCAAATTATCCGCATTTTTTCTGTTCATTTTCTGCTGCATACTCGTTTAGATTTAACAAGAAGTCATGTAGTCAACTACTTCTGTATCAGATTTATAAGCACTTTTGAATCAAATGTTCTTGGTTTTTAGTCATCTTTTAAGTGAACATTGCAACTTCAATCAATAGAAGAAAACGTTTTTAAAAGTCTTCTCCTGATATTAGAAAATCGAAAACGATTTAAAAGTTTTTTTCCGATAACTATATGGTTCATCGAAGTTTGAAGGCCACACCTAAGACTAAACCAAGTTATATCGTGACGTAAGATCGTAAAACTGTGCTGAAATTGAAAGACAACCATACACTCACCTTTTTTCTACTAACCAAAACTCTGAGTACTGGGCATAGCGCGGCGTGCAGTAGCAAAGCGGTTAGCGTGTCTCTGAGTTGTGGCAGTTATTGATACACTTTATATCCGACATGTTCCGGCCGTTCAGCACAGCTATGCGATGGACCAGCCTCCTGTTCAGGGGGCAATTCAAAGACTCTCATCCGCTTAGCAATACAGAAACTAGTTCTAGCAATTACAATTACAACTCCCAGCTGGCCTCGTAGCTCAGTTGGCTAGAGCGACGTAGATCTGTTTCGTAGGTCGTGGGTTCAAATCCCACCGAGTTCAGAGACTTTTTCTCTTTCCTTTGTGTGGGTTTATGGGGTTCTTTATTGATGATGTAGATCAGCGAAACTTGATTATACCTTGTTGAAGTGGTAATTAAGGCCTCACTCGAATCTATATGTTGTGTTCACACACATGCCACACTCTATTGGTATTTCTTTGCTTGGGCCGAGCTGTAATGTCCTTAAAATCCCACGACCAAACTCCCAGCTGGCCCCGTAACTCAGTTAGAGCGACGTAGATCTGTTTCATAGGTCGTGGATTCCGATCCCATCTAGGTCAGAGATTTTTTCTCTTTCCTTTGTGTGGGTTTATCGGTTCTTTGTTGATGCTGTAGATCAGCAAAACTTGGATTATACCCTGTTCCAGTGATAATTAAGGCCTCACTCGAATATATATATTGTGTTTACAATTAGAAGAGTTTCATTATTTTCAGTCTGAAACAGAAACAACTGGGTGAATCTTGTTTCAAAAAAATAGTTTTTGAGATCTTTACTAAGAAGTGATATAACTTCCCCGTCCGTTGTTAGTCCCACTACCTTTTTAAAATTTTTTGAGTGAAACTGAATGTTGTTGCAGAAAGTTTTGCCAAACAAGTTTTAACAGTGTTCTGCAAAATTTGCTAACTTGAAAATCTGTTGTTCAAAATATAAACTGATTGTATAAGAGAGTGGTCACTAGCTTGTCTATTTATACAAGGCTTTTGAAGTCAGAGGAGTTTTGTCATTGATAGATACATAGTCTTACGCTCTCATTCTCTAGATTTTCTAGAGATTTCACTTGAGCCTAAAAATAGATAAAGGTTGCTATCAGTTTAAAATTGTTGTGCCGCTTAGATTGCCCTTGGACACCTGCGTCATTAACTTTTGCTTACCGTGCTAAACTTGTTAATTAGATCTTTAAAACGATCGCAAATTACCGATTCTAATTTAATTAGTTGTTAAAAAGGTTTTGATATAAGCTTTGTATTGTTGATCTTGCCCTGGCAGCATGTCTCTTTAAACTAACAATAGGTCTTGTCAAGCAATGTCATGTTAACGTGATATAAGCTGCTGCTAATTATCAAACTTGCTCACTTCACCTTGAAGCTCGGAGGGCATAAATTGTTACCGGTAAGTATTATTCCATTAAGGATCAATTGTGGCCTACATACGCCTGCTTTTTCGAAAACAACCTTTAGTGGCTATATAGAGTGAACAAGATTTGAGTACCAAAAGAAATGCAATTTTGCACGCTTCAAGCTTGTTTGCAAATCAGACGATTTATAGTAGTCACGAATTAAAAGACCGAAGCCGAGTTTTGACGCAATAATTGATAAAATGGTTTTGCTTGTACAATACACAAAACGGAAAAATTCCGTTTAAGGCTTTCCATCATTTATTAACGTTTCAGGCATTGAGTTTCTTTAGAAAGAGAGAGGTCCTTGCGTGGTTTATGACTGTGATAGACTTGAATAATTATTTGTCTAAGTGACTAAAAGTTGTTTCTGCCATTATTACATTTTAACGTTGTTAGATCACTCTCCACCTTCAGTAGATGAGAAGAAAGATAAATTCCCTCTTAAGGGTCAGAACATATTTCACTTAAAAGCGTGTGCAGGAACTTAAGTGTTTTAGCAGTTGTTATGGTTACTTTTTTAACTTTCCAGTAACCAGGTTTCACCACTTTATTTTACATTAATTTTTGTCTAGCCGGCCAAAACAATGAAACTTCTCCTCGCCGTCGTGCTGCTGCAAGTGGTTTATTCAACCGCAGAATACATTGGTAAGTTCTTTATCTCATTTATGATAAGTTTTAAATGACCATTTTAAGATGTTAAGAAGTAAATTCGATTGCGTCAGTGAAACCAGCTTTTTGCGTCAAATGTATGTAACTACTAGCTGCACCATTCATGCTCAATGTGTCTCTACAACAACCGACCATTTAGGAGCCGGCCGAAGGGTAAAACTCAATACAATGATTGTAAAAGCTAAACAATACGCAACAATTTGAGACTTGTTAATGTAGAAGAGAAAAGATCACTAAGCTTACATCGGGGGAATCGTGCAGAAGTTGAAATCTTTTTTAACCGCGTCTTGAAAAATTTATTTCCGTCTTTTCTAAATAACTAAGCAAAGCAAATATCTTATGGCAGCCAAAACAAATTAAATAGGAGCACTGGTTGTCAAGGACAAAAAAATCTGAATAAAAAGGAGTTGCTCCACAATAAAAAAAAATAAAAAAATAAAAAAAAACGTTAGAATAAGCGTACAATCCATTTTACTAAAATTATATTCAGGTAGGAGTAAAGGCCCATTTGAGTATCGTTAATTAACTCTTTCAGTAGCAGTATATTGGTAAATTCTCCCAACTAGAGCCCATACTGTTCATTGACTAGAGTATGGAGAATTTTTTTTAGACTCAGTCAATAGTTTGTTTTGCCTGATCAATTCTCATTAGTTACCATTATTTATTATTTATTTTGTATATGTTATGTAAGGAGACGTTCGGGACGTTAAAAACTGACTGGGTAAAGAAAGTTTTTGTTTTGTGATCGGCGAAGGCTGATTTTAGGCATCTATGTATTTAAACACACTCTTGGCAATTCAGAAGGGAACATTCATACTTAAATATTTAGGAGAACGGAGCTCGAGCATGAAATTTACTTTGAATGCAGTTATCTATTAGAATGTTGTTTGCACGCGTGTAATAAGACTATATGATAAATGCAAATGTTGGAACCTTTCGTTTGACTTTACAGTGGAATATTTCATTAAACTGAAATGAAGGTCTTGAGTATAGATGAGTTCGTCCTGGCAACTAATACTCTTATGTAGCGTTGTGTCGATACTTCTATTATCTACCCTCGGCCGAAAAACAACCAAACCTGGAATACCTCTAACCCCCAAATTCTTCCCTAAGACAAAATAAAGCAAGTGGAAACGGTTCTAACTCTTATATCCTCAAAATGAACCACAAGGAAAAGGTTCTACTATATCACATTCTTCTTTAGAACAAAAAGAACCAACGTTCAACACCTTTGATAAAAAAATTATTGCGTTGGTTAAAAAGTTTTTAAACTTTGTCAAACAGTTTTCTTTAGTCTTCTTTGTCAAACAGCTACTAGTTAACTGCCAAGCTTTTTAAAACATCAGACAAGACAATTTTAAATTGATAGCTTAACTAGATCCCCTTTTAGTCAACTGAGCATTTTCCAAAAAGCAGAATAGCTAATGCAAGCAGATAAAGAAACATCCTGTAAACATGTAGGGATATTCGTTATGAAATCTATAGAGAACGTTCGAACAGACAAAACAAATAATTAGTTAAACATTACAAATAAACATTCATGCCGTTTTCTCCATGCACTAGCATTTTTTTCAAAGCTTATTCCCAATACTGTTATAACTATTAGCATAATTTGCTCTAATTGATTGTTAATCTCTATTAGTAACTATAATTAATTATTCACCTGCTGTTAACCAATACCTTGTAAAGAGAGTACGGGGCGGTAAATAATGATATTACTATTGCTATTTTAACAAAGGTAAAAGTATGAATAAGTCCGAAAGTTTTAATTTGTTTAAACAACTATTGTTTCTTTCTTTAAACTTAAGTACAAATACTGGACAAACCTTAATTTCCTATACCTTTAGAGGGCACCATTATCGCCAATTTTCACAATGTCTCAGAATGGAGGCCGATTTCCAGCCGATTTACTGGTTTTTAGTTTTTAAACATGTTCAAAATTTCGGACTTTTAATGCTTTGCTTGAAACTAGTACTTTCACTTTCCCTAAAGAAGACTAGGCGCGTGGTGGATACATTTGAAACGTTGGGACTTTTTAGATTTTAAAAACCTTATTAAACCTTGCAAAAAATTTTATCATTTTTATGAATTTACCTGGATACAGGAAAACTTAATCGCTTACTTTTCACATTCTTCTCCAAGCAAAATCAACCAATAGGAAAAGCTTGCACTTCTCACGTTCTACCCTCCGCCAAAATCTAGCAACAGCCATTAAATGGTACTACCTCTCAATTCCTTGCCTAGGGTCAAACCAACCAATAGGAAACGGTTCAACTTCTTACACTCTACCCTTGACCAAAATGAACCAGCAAGTAAATGCTTTTGATTTCCCATACGTTTTTTCGGTTGAAATCATATTTGCTTAGTATGGAGTCCACAAAGAAAAAAAACAAATATTAAATCACGCGGATCAAACTGAACATAAAGGATGAAATTGGTAACAGGTGAAGAGACATGTTCTTATTTCAAAATTCTCTTGGCTCTTGTACTTTAAAATACATAGCCCAGAAGCATAAGACAGCATTGCTGAACATTTGACGTCACGCGCAAGCATTTGTATTTCGTCGTTTGCGCGAGACACTTGTTTTTAATAAAAGAAATAGCGCAAAAACTGCGATTTTGGAATAGAGTATTGTTTATTCTAAATACAATACAGATCAACAGAAATCATGCAGCAAGATAGTAAACGGTTTTCTACTCGGTACTTGTGTATTGCTTTTAGCAATTTGAGCATTACAGTAATATCATTGATCTTAATAAAATAAATAAAATAGAAATTTAGCTTTTTATTATTTCTTCGTTATAAGCCTTCGGAAAGTCGTACTAGAGAAGTACTTACTAAGTTTAGTAGCAATCAGTACAACTCCAACTTTTCATTAACAAAATTTTTATTGTAGCATACGAACAATTGGGATGCTTTCAAGCTTGGGGTGTGAAGAGTTACATGCAGCGAGTGTTGAGGAGGGGAGACGAGAGGGATGCTATATTGAGATGCTACGAACAGGCACGGGAGAAGGATTACAAAATCTTTGCTATCACTGATGGGAATCAGTGCCGGTCATCACGTGACGCACATCATCACCTGCGGTACTTCCGGAAAGCTTCAGGTTGTGATTCCAAGGGTTTGGGTGGACACGGTTTAGCTAACATCTACAAGATTGAAGGTAATTGCCTGTTAAACGCACTTCTATTTTTCCTTTGGAAACATTCTTCTTTTGCTTTATAACCGAGTCCCAATACTCAAATGTAAATTTCTAAAAGGTTCCTGGATGCAAGAACATGCTAAATGACGAAACACAACACAAAGTTTTCAGTTATCAAAGTTATCTACCTATCATACTTTCGCGTTTCCTAAGCATTCTGGAACTATTTTATAATTATTCTCTCATATTATCTGCTTTGGCTTGTTTCTGTTTTTTCCCGAACAAGTTTTCAAGAAATGTAACTATTGCACGTTCCAGTATATGCATCGAAAAAGAAACTTGATTATATTCCTGCGAGTGCTTACGAAAAAGATTTTAATCTTTGTTAAAACACAAACTTATTCAGCTGCGTCTAGGTGATCTGTCACTGGCTTTATCATTTACAGGAGGTAACAGCTGTGACAAAATGGCGGATGGAGAGTATCAGGATTCACAGTACTGCAACAGCTTCGTCACGTGCCACAACCATAAACTGTATCGCCAGGTTTGCCCACAAGGACTTTTGTTCAAAGCATCTACCCGACAGTGCGAAGCGGCCAGCAAATGCCCTGGAGGTTACCATGGTGACGGGGGAAGCTGCAAACCAAGTGATATGGTTCTTAACGTGCCATGCCCTCGTGAGTTTCACAAAATAGCTATTTTTTACTTAGATATTTCTAGACATTTCTGAGAGCTTACCCTCCCCCCTTTCTTTTTTTGAGATATAGAATCAAAGTTTTTTAACATCGGACTTTTGTTTCATTAGGGGGAATAAAAAATTCAGTTGCAGTTTCTGTTAACCAAAAGAAGCCACTAAACATTCAGTTTAACCTCAACCAAACAAAAAGTTTGCAAGCAAGGAAGTAGTTTCGGACACAAAGCAAACATAAACAATAAAACGGAAGAACCACAAAGGCTAATTTTCTAAAGAAACTGAAATATTGGCTAATAATAACTGCCATGTGCCAGTTTTTTGGAGGGTTGGGCGGGTTGGTCGTTTTTCTTAGTAACTGAAGGGTTGGTTTGTGACAGCTATTTCGATAACGCTATCATCAGAGCTATGTCTGTGAAACTTAACCACATTAACCAAGATATCCATAACTGTGCTTCACAACTTTCCAGCATTT
>JAOBRD020994462.1:0-11903 GCA_027575215.2 Hydrozoanthus sils
AGAAGACCGGTAGTGGCCGGTCGAAATATAGTCGTTTTAAAGTTATTCGTTGTTTGTCAGCTTTTCTTATTTTTCATACGTCATTGTTGCACGCTTCAAGTCTAAAAAATGTAAAAGGAACGGCCAGAAAAGGTTTTATTTTCGAAAATTACTTTTCATCTGGAACTTAAAAAAATAAGCTTGATAGGGACTTTAACCTATCGGCTAGGTCGTTTTTTTGTGTTTAATGCGCTTGCGCATAAAACATGCTATGAAAACTAGAAAGTGTTCACGTCCCTTGGGATTTCTCAAAGCGACGAACTTTTCCCGGATATTATTTCGTGCCGCTGTCGACTATTCCGTGGCGGCAAATGAGACGTCGAACAACCAAATTCGTGAAATTGTTGATCAGTCGAAATGATTTAACGGCTTATTTTTTTGAAGTTTCGAAACTAAGAGTGAATAGTAATAGAAATTTGGTAAAGCCAGTGAAATCAGTTGCGTCTTTTTGACGAGCGATGCTACCAGTCTCGTCCACAGCTACTCAAGTGTAACCACTGCAAAGAATCCTATAACATGTCGTAAAAGCATTTTTCTAAAATCAAATTTTTGTTTTTGAGACCTTCTTGATTTGCAAAATCAGTTTTTATGCTTAAGCCTGGCCTTTCTTTTTGGCATAACTAATTTTAGTTGGGTGTTCGTGGTGAGTGGGAGAGTTGTACCGTGAAACACGAAGAATTAAAAATGTCACAAGGATGTATCTCGATGCTCTAATTCGCGATTTGAAAACCGTGAAAATATGAAATAACAAAATACACCCAGTGGAATTGTTTCCTTTTTTCCTTCTAGTTCCCTTTCATTCAAATCGTCAAGAGTTTAAGACTACAGGTAGCTATGGTATGATCTGGACTGTGCGGATTTTGGTAGCCGTGTTATGATCTTAGACTGAATCGATGTGAGTAGCCTAGTGATCTGGACTGAGTAACTGTGGGTAGCCATGGTATGATCTTGACTGAGTGGCTATGTATAGCCTAGGAATGATCTAGACTGAGTGGCTGTGTGTAGCAATGGAATGATCTGGACTGAGTGGTTTTGGGCAGCCATGTTTTGATCTTGACTGAGTTGATGTGAGTAGCCATGGTATATTCTAGACTGAGTAACTGTGGGTAGCCACGGTATGATCTTGACTGAGTGGCTATGGATAGCCAAGGAATGTTCTAGACTGAGTGGCTGTGTGTAGCCATGGAATGATCTGGAATGAGTGGTTTTGGGCAGCCATGTTTTGATCTTGACTGAGTTGATGTGAGTAGCCATGGTATATTCTAGACTGAGTGGCTGTGGGTAGCCATGGTATAATCTGGACTGAGGGGCTGTGGGTAGCCATGATACGATCTTTTGTGAGTGTCTGTGGGTATACATGGAATGGTCTTTACTGAGTGACTATGGATAGCCATGGAATGGTCAGGACTGAGTGGCTGTGGGTAGCCAAGGAATGATCTGCCCTGAGTGGCTGTGGGTAGCCATGGTATGATCTGGACTGTGAGGATTTTCGTAGCCGTGTTATAATCTTGACTGAGTCGATGTGAGTAGCCATGGTATGATCTGGACTGAGTTGCTGTGGGTAACCATGGTATGATCTTTACTGAGTGGCTGTTGGTAACCATGGTATGATCAGGACTGTGTGGATTTTGGTAGCAGTGTTATGATCTTTACTGAGTGGCTGTTGGTAGCCATGGTATGATCTTGACTGAATAGCTATGGATAGCCATGGAATGATCTAGAATGAGTGGTTGTGTGTAGCCATGGAATGATCTGGACTGAGTGTTTTTGGCAGCCATGTTATGATTTTGACTGAGTCGATGTGAGTAGCCATCGTATGATCTTTTCTGAGTGGCTGTGGGAAGTCATGGAATGGTCTTTACTGAGTGGCTATGGATAGCAATTGTATGATCTTTACTGAGTGGCTGTGGGAAGCCTTGGTATGATCTGGACTGTGTGGATTTTGGTAGCCGTGTTATGATCTTGACTGAGTCGATTTGAGTAGCCATGATATGATCTGAACTGAGTGGCTGTGGGTAGCCATGGTATGATCTGGACTGTGTGGATTTTGGTAGCCGTGTTATGATCTTGACTGAGTAGATGTGAGTAGCCATGGTATGATCTTGACTGAGTGGCTGTGGGTAGTACTGGAACCGTATCCGAGACTCCTGCAATACAGAATGAAACCTTACCAACTGGGCTGTGACTAGCCATGAGATGTTCTTGATTAAGAGTTCCATGATTGTTTTTTTTTTTGGATAGCCGTGAAATATTTTTGTTTAATTTTTTGTGTCTATTGTTAGCTATGGAACATCTATGAGTATCTCTATGTTGGTAGCGAAGGGATATTTTGTTCTATTATTAGTTGGTCTTTAGGCTTAATGTGATGTCATTCTTTCCAGGTTTATTCGAGGTACAGCAGAAAAAAACTGCAAAGACGACGAGGTTCTCGAGATCAGGGTCGCAGTTGGCTCTAAAATGACCGTTCTTTGCCCCAACAAAGTTATGGTGGAAGATACAATGAAACATGGAAATCCACGGGACTCTCTTTTTGAAAATCTTTGGATTATTCAAGACGAAAAGGGCTTCGACTCGTGTACAGTTCCTTCCAGTAATTCCAGGAAGATACTGACTTGTAACAAACCTTATAATCTTCATTACAAGACCATTATATTTAACATATACAGTCCAACTGACACACAGATGGAGTTTGCTGTGGATAAATATTACTACTTTTTCTGTAAGTGTTTTGTTGTTCTTGTATTAAGCGTTTTTTTTAGAAACGGAACCAATGTTTGTATGGTCGGGCGGAAAGATTTAACGGTGGACAGGAGAAATGATCATTGGAAAGAACAAGGATAATTTTCCAAGTTGTTACGTTAACCAAGGAGACGACCATTTGACTTTTGTGGGAGATGGGGGGGGGGGGGGCAAATAGATCAAAAGTCAAATGGTTGGCCCCCACAAATTGTACAGTTCTAAAAGGTAAAGTACTGCATGTACACATGTACTTCTTTATACAGCTAAATGCACTTCAACGAAGAACGTTAACTTTTATCAATTGTGGTCATAGACTACAACCGTTTAGGTTACTGTTTGTCCTGGTCAGTAGTCAACAGAGCCGAGGGCCGAGTTGTTTAAAAGACGATTAGTCCTCGTCCAGGGTTAATTACCATGACGACCAAAAGGGTTTGTTAAGAGTTAGCACTGGATGTCTTTTGAACAACTCGGCCCAGATGTTGTACTCGAAAGGTTGCAGTTGTGCTCTATGACCTATTGCTACTTTCGAGCTAATTCAAGCTTGCTCCAACGGGCGAGCACTTATTACCTCATTGCCTTAAAACTTCCAACTGGCAAGATTTCAAACAAAAATCCTTCATGCGATGTGCCGCGTCGGTATTTCAGCAGAAAGAAAATTATATAAATTTATATTTCAACTTTACACTGTTTCAACCTGCCGTAAACGCTCCCTAATAGGCTCCCCGTCTAAAGCTCCATTTTTTAATTAAGCCCTCTCTCTAAAATGCCCCCTCCCCCAATCCCAGCATAAATGCAAACGAGCCAAATCGTAGAAGCTTATTGTGTCACGAATACATTTTGTAAACGGTTTTATCTATTTCAGTTTTTGAATAGTGCTGGAGTATAATGCTAGAGAAACACAGAATCACAAGTTGCTATTCAATCTGATTGGTATACAGACTTCATCTTGTGTTTCTCTCTTTGGCTGTTTACAAGTTATTACGTCTCCCCCTTAATCTCTAGGTAGCCCTCTCCCTCCGTCTGGAAGGTCTAAAAACAAATAAGCCCGCCCCCATAATCCGGGGGAGTATTAGATTGTTTATGGGAATTTTCTTTTGATTATGTTGCTTAAAGCACTGAAACGCAATCCGAAATCCTAAATTAATATGCTTCCTATCCCTTTTTTATGATTTCATAGTGCTCACCACTCAACTGAAATGCACATTTATTAGAAGACTCTAAATTGAAGTTGTGTTTGAAGTCTTGCACTAAACGTTTACTCACAGCCACTTCAGATGGCAGAGAAAGCTCGTTAAGCAGTACTGCAGGAGGACACTGCAATGATACAAGCATGCAGGTTGCCATGAAATTTCGACTGCTTGTGTGCAAGGAAAACAGTGCGAGTAAGTATGACTACAGACTGGAGTAACAACAAAAATGTCGGTGAGGAGCAGAAACAAACTCTAAAAATATTGTATACACTACACTACAGGCTAATGTTTTTGAAGAGCATTTTGTGTGAATTCTCAGCTTCGCAGTGGCCGAACGGTTAGCATGTTCGACTCGTAATCCCTGGGTCGCAAGTTCGAGCCCCGGTCAGACCATAGTGCTGTGACTTAACCCTAGAAGGCATGAAAGAGGGCCATTTTTATTCCCCCCTTCGATTTTTTTGAGATAAATATCTTGCTATTTTACCGATTGCCCAAAGCTTCCGCACAGCTGTTCTTTGATTAATAAAACTTCTTTGAACCTGTTTTGATGACGTCAACACTGATGACGTCACCACAGGAAGCCACGAAACTCGTCGTTTGCTTTTAAAAGTAGTGTCCTGCCTGAAAAAAAATGACTGGAACTTAAATATTTTTTGCTTATCTTACAAATTCATTAGTTTTTCATAGAAATTTTATGTTTTTGATTATGAATTGTTGTTTTAGAACTTTTTGAAACAAATTACAAAATCCGAAACTTGCGCTGATGGCCGCCATTTTGGATTTTTGGAAGTCGTTGCCATGGCAACATATTTAATTTTTTTGATTACAAGATGAGCCAGTTGATTATGTGCAACTATTTACCAAGCGAATGTTATTATTCTTAATCGTTTGCAACATTTTGATGTCGACAGTTTTGCAGTTTTGACATTTATTTGCTGTTGTTTCCATGGAAACCATTTAGAGATAACGTGACACAAATTACTTGAAAGATAATTGTACACTAATATATATTATATACAAGTGCAAAGTTTTTACATCGATTTTATATCGATTAGATGAATAATATTGAAAAACATGGCTTTTACACGTGGTTATGGAATTTCTGTGCTGTGGTTGCCATGGAAACCAGTTTAGTGCCACATGACTACACTTAATTGGAAGTACACGTGACACTCATTACACATAGCAAGTTTCAAGGCATACTTTTGAAGTTAAACGAGGGGGGGGGGGATCCGATTGACCCCACCCTCATGCCTTCGTGTAACTTTTTTTTTTTCATGCGTTCTAGGGTTAAGAGAGCAATAAATTTTTATCCGATTTGTTCAAGTCGACTCAACTGTATAATTGAGTACCAGTTCTGTTTGGATCTAACCTGCGACGGATTAGTTTCCGGGGGAGTCAAAGATTCTTATCTAACCGACTTTTAGCCCTTTTGATAATGACGTTTACTAAGTGTCGCAACGTTTAATAAAAAAAAAGTTGAAGATACCCTCATTTCTTACGTATTATGTTGTCGTTATTAATATTGACTAAGCTTACTAAAATGTTCAGATTTATTGCTTAGTTGACATTGTAGTTTCATAATGAAACCTTTGCATCAACAACAATGACCATCTTTTCAGATCCACAATGCAATGGGAAAAGCTTTCCTTTTGGGAAATTTCGCTGTGTTTCAAGAACAGCGAGACCGCTGACCACTACAGTTGCGCCTTCCACGCCAGTTGTGACCAGTAAACCCTACATCAACAGTAAGAAATATATGCTAAGGCGGATAGTTCTCATAAAGTTTTCTTGTGATGCTTCTTAAAATCAAGTCTGGAATTAATAGAGATAGATAACATCTTTATCTCCCTACACATTCGCTAAAAAGATTTAATTGGTCTTTTACCCACGCTCAGGAATTATGCTTGCTAACCCGGAACACTCGGACCTAGGGAACTTCGAAAGACTAATTGACTTGCCTCGGTAATCTATGTTGCTGACGTGTGGTGTTCCTGATAGTGTAAAGATATAGCTTTCCGAAGGTCATAAAGTGTATATAGAACATAAAGATTTTACTGCGATGTATATACGTAAAATAAAACTTGATAAAAGAAACATTCTTGTGCCACTAACTTGCTTTTTTTCTATGGATATTTGGGGCCATTTTTGTCCGGGGACTTTTTCCACTTCCAGTGACGGAAAAGAGTAAAAATGAAGCTACTATTATGATTCAAAAATAACTTTCGGATAACAATGACTCCAAATATTCACAGAAGAAAGCAAGTAAGTACCACAACGTTTTTTTTAAAAATTTAATTATTTCATATATATACATCGCAGTAAAATCTATATGTTCTATCGCTTGGGTTGCTTATACCAGCTGGGAGACCTTGGGTAGAATATAGGACGCTATAAGAAACGCCCACCCCGATGGCTTTTGGTATACTACATGTCATGCTACTAAGGAGACGACATAAGTTTGATCAACATATAATCTGAAATATGGTAGACTAGAAATCGCCCTGGAGAAAAGCCTTAGGGCCTCTGTTCTTCCCCAGGCTTTTCTTTAACTGGCGCGTTCAACATGGCAGTCCGCTCGCTTGACGCTTAATCTCTCTCCTAAAAAGAGCACAGGCTATTGCTGCGAGGACTGTGCTAATATCATTAGGTATTTGGTTTTTTGTCTTCCAGAAATGTGAATGGATGTGCGTTTCTTTCCTATTCAACATTGTTGTCACCTTTTCAGATCCAAAGTGCAATGAGACGAAACTTCATCTTTGGAAACTTTGCTGTCTTTCAGGAAAGAACAGAACTTTAACCGCGAAGAGGACTCTGACCACACCCTCAGATCCCCTTATATCCCCGACCCTTGGACCGGACAAACCAGGCATTCCAGATACACCAGCAGCAGACATTCTAGACCCACCAATAGCAGACAGTCCAAACACACCAGCAGCAGACTTTCCAAACACACCAGCAGTAGACATTTTAAATACATCAATAGTAGAAATTCTGAACACGTCGGCAGCAGACATTCAAACAACAGACTTACAAGTAAATCCGTCAGGAAGTCAGAGAAATGTTTCAACTCCAACCAGTGTAAGTTTTAGTTTTCCAGTAGAATAGAATTGTATACCTACTTTGTCTACCATAATAAGTTTCGATAATGATGTTAACAATGATAATAATAATGAAGATAACAATGATAATTTACAATAACTATATATAAAAGTAATAAAAATTAGCTGAATTTATTGTCAAATGAAAATTTGGTGGTCGTTTGATTTTCTTTCGTCTTCTTTCATCTTTTTGTTGCTCATTTTTTTTCACTATATACATACTGGTACCGCCGCCTGGATAGCCCAGTTGGTAAGACGCCAGTCTTTCGTGCGAGAGGCCCCTGGTTCGATTCCCGGTGCCGGATCTTCTCTCAGGGTCTTAAAATAATTGAGGAGAAGGTGCTGCCTTTTCCCTAACATCTGCAAACGGTTCTAAAGACTTTCGCGTCTTCTCGTATAAGGACGTTTAACCGTAGGCCCAGTCTCTCGATCTCCTATCGGGGGACTTAAAAGAACCCACAAAACTTGTCGACAAAGAGTACGGCAATCCCGCTGTTGTGGTCTGTCTCTTCTACTAACTGAGGGCAACTCTTATGAATATAGTCGTGAGTCGTGTATAGCGGACTACCTAAGACCCACAATACCAGAGTCAACTGAAAATCGTTGTTAAGCGCCTTTGAGCATCTACCTATGGAAAAGGCGCTATATAAATGCTAAACATTATTATCAATATTATCATTATTATTATTATTTTTATTATTATCATTTAAATAATAAATCGTGATCTGTCTCTTCTACAAAGGGAAACTCTTATGAATGTAGTTGTGAGCTGTGTATAGCGGACTATCTAACTAAGACCCTTAATACCAGAATCAACTGTAAACCATTTTGAATCGCCTTTAAGCTTCATTACTATTAATATTATTATTATTATTATTATTATTATTATTATTATTACTTGTGATTTATTCAAGTCCGAAACGTACTGCATTTTTAACACTACTGCCACTGAACAGCTAATTTTAAGAGGCTGTCTCTAAACAAAACATAATCATGAATAGGATATTGATTAGTATTATCACTCGTCCCCACGTTATGACCCCTTACTTTCCCCTCCTGGCCCTACAATGGTGCACAAGGACCATAAAAATGGATCAAATCTAGCTAGGTTTATAGCTCGCAAGAAGTGAATACTAAACAACGAGGTCGAGAAAAGGCTTTCATTATATAGATACTGATAAAATACCAAGATTTTCCTTTTAGTAAAAAATCATATCTTCATCGCGTGCAGTGAAGATACTATTTTTATTTCACGTGTGAGGATATTTGTTTCTCCATGGTTACTAATGTGATGAGCGAATTACAAGAGAGCTTCCCGCTCATGCGCGCGGCCGGTTCTTTTTAAAAAGTCGTGTTTTATGTAGAACTTTATCAGTATCTATAAAACAAACACAACATTACATGGCCGCTAGGGAATACGAGTTTTTACTTCTCTTGCTGAAAGTATTTGTTCGAGAGAAATACTTTCAGAAATCGAAAATGAAATTTGTATCCCCGCGCGGCCATGTAACATCCTCTATATTCATATTAGAGCTTATACCTGGAATTAAGAAGTCTTTGACAGACGCAGAATAACTCAGTGGTGTTCGAGAGTTTCAGCGGTAAACATTATGCTAGCCCTGGCTACATTTTTCCTTTTCTTTTTTTTCTTTATTTTTCTTTCATTACTGTATATAATTTTCATTACTCTTTATATATTTCAACTAATTAGCAGTTAACTAAAAATATATATGTATTTTTTGAAATAAAGAGAGGTAGTAAAACAATCTTATAGAAAAACATTTCAGCTAAAAAGGTATTGGAAATGCAGATTTGATTTTAAAGCATATTCTTTCGTACATGTGTACAGACATGCTCTAGCTTCTACGACAGCTCTAGGATTTTAGAGTAAGCTTAGTGTTTGCCACTTTTTTTGAAACTTTCAGAACATTATTTTGTTACTTATATTTCACTATTTAAAATTTGAACAGATTTTGTTAAAAAGCACTAGTTACAGTTTATAATTTTTAAACTAAAATTTAAATTAAATAAAAGTTTTGCTAATAACAGGACATGATTCAATGCGCTTGATTTACTTTTTTTGAAAGGTGTTAGACCTATTTTGTGTAAAAAATAGTATATTGGTGGCTATTTTGCTGTGTATGAAATTAAACTGAAAGTTGATCAATTTGTCTGGGTCGTGATGTCAAAAGGGAGGCGATCGATACACCAGCTTCCAGTTGATATCGTTTGGCTGTTAGAACTACATTCAATTCTTTTGTCCATTTTGCTTAGCTTCCGTTAGGCGGTGTTAATTTTTTTTTCAATTAAATCTTGCTTCCATTTTTGTTTTTTGGAATTTTTCAATAGATCTTTTTTTGTGTGTTATTTCTTCAATCTATTTAATTGCAGCTCCTATAGTATGCTTTCATTGCTAATAAAATGTAAAGTAGCTCAGATATACATTCGACAACAATTTTCCAGGTTTTAAAATTGCAATATATGTGTCTGCATAGTATAAAAAACAGAAAACAGTATACCATAGATACGAAAACAGTGTATGACACATACGAAAACACATATGAAAACAAAGTATGATACATATGATAACAGTATATGATACAAATGATAACAAATAAGGATACATATGAAAACAGTATGATACATATTTGATAACAGTATGATATATGTATATGATAACAGTGTATGATACATATGATAATACTCTTTAAAGGAACCAACGCAAGTTGCAGATGGTCCCAAACTGCAAGCAAGAATTCGCTCTAACAACATAAACACATGCAATTCAGGTAATACTGATTTCTGTATATAGCTAAAGTTTAATTGTGTGTGATATTTTGTTAATTGTGTACCAAGAAACTAATTTCTCGTTTTCTAAAAAAAGTCTACAAGCCGTATCTTATAGCGTATTTTTATCGTATGTTTCTGAAACTTGGCCAACAAATATTTTTTGTAGTATTCTTTGAAAATGCTCTTTAGAGAGTTGCTAGCCTGTATAGACAACCGCCTCTCATCGCGCGCTCGACCCCCACCCCCTTGCCCCCACGTTCGATCCCTCGCAACACGGACCGCGACAGCACCCATTAAAACTTCCGATAGCGAAGAAAAAAATCTATCAACTTTTTCATCAACATTTTTGGCCATTGTACTTTTGCACGAGCGCATCGATTAACTTTTATAAAAGCTACAGGGTTATTTTATTTAAGTCTATTGTGAAACTTAATTATAACCACCACCCCTCCCCCCTTTATAAGAACCAGTACATTTGCACGAGACTCAATGTTTTTAAAAGCTTTGCGATTTGAGGCTTAAATTGTTTTTAAATTGTTCTTATTATATAGATACTGATGCAGTGAAGATACTAATTTTAGCTTATACGTGTGAGGATATTGGGGTCGTCATGGTTACAAACATGATTAGCCAATTACAAGAGAGCTTCCCACTATGCGCCGGGCCGGTTCTTTTTAAAAAGATGTGTTATATGTAGGAATTTCATCAGTATCTATAAAATAAACAAAAAATTATATGACCGCTTTGGGATACAAACTTTATCTTCTCGGGCTGAAAGTATTTATCACTCGTTCGGTTCGCTCACTCGTGACAGATATTTTCCGCACTCGAAGGTAAAATTCGTATCCCCGCACGGCCATGTAATACCCTCTATTTATTTCTATGTGTGTTTTAAATTGAATGAAAACTAATCTATAATTATTGCATTACACTTGCATTGTAAGGAACTAACTTCTTACAACTATACGTGTACAGCGTATAATATGACGCATTGACCTGTAATGATTAGTCTAGGTAATCGCATGGGGCCGAGTAAAATTAAGTCTAAATTTCACAAATTTCAACTTTTTCGAAAATTGCTCAAGTCGCTTCGCGACGAGGGCAATTTGGAAAAAATTGAAAACACAAGTGATATTAATCCGAAATTTTATGAGGAACCGGGCGATTATATAGCAAAATTCTTCATTCTCCGCGGGATCTTTGGAAATTTTTGGAAACCTTCGGAAGTTTACGAAATTCTTCGGAAAATTTTTCTTAGGCATTTTTGAGATTTTTGAAATTTTGGGAAAATCTTGGGAAATTTTCAGAATTGTACCAGCGACCTATAAGCACTAAGTAATTTTGCCCTGAATTAAGAAAAAATGCCCTCTCTGTTATCCAATCAGCTCGAAGTAATTTTGCCCTCTGTATTATAAAAAGAGAAAAACACTTGGAAGTTTAAGATTACCGTTAAGTTAAAGATCGAAAATGAGTAAATTATTCAGTTTAGTTTTACTTAACTATCCAGTACAAGTCCCAGAGTTCTTAATCTACGCCAATTTGAGCCTCGTTGTTCTTATAAAATTGTTCTTATACAAAAAAGAATACAGGCATATATTTTGAACGCGTTGTTTAAATTGTTCTGACAGTTCCATTGTTCTATCTAGGAATGTGGATTGTAATTTTTGTTTGCTCTATAACATTGAGCGTTGCACTACTTGTTGTTTTGGCTGCAACTTGTCGCGCCAAACGTATGTAAGTATTAAGAATAAAGTTTTCTTATCAAAGTATGGGCTCTGGTTGGGAGAATTTATCAATACAACTGGGACTGAAAGAGTTAACCACTCTAGATTGGAGAATTTACCAATACAACTGGTACGGAAAGAGTTAACCACTCTAGATGGTAGAATTTATCATTACAACTAGGACTGAAAGGGAGTAAGGGATTAACCACTCTAGATGGGAGGATTTACCAATACAACTGGTATTGAAAGGGTTAACCACTCTAGATGGGAGAATTTACCTATACAACTGGGACTAAAAGGGTTAACCACTCTAGATGGGA
>JAOBRD020994674.1:0-11902 GCA_027575215.2 Hydrozoanthus sils
GCCATGGCCGATGAACAAGACATGAGGAAAATGGGGGGGAAAGCTGGCCTCAATTGTTTGGGGGCCAGTTCCGCCGCCCATGTGGGGTGCCCAGACTAGCTTGGCTATTTGTACGTAGTGCGCATGCTCGGAAATAGGAAGGTAACAAAACTGGTCAAACTGTCTAAAAAACTGTTCAAACCAGACACTTAGACACTTTGCAGGATCATTCCTAAATTTCGTTGATGTAGTTGTTACTTTTTTTCAAATCAATGTCAATGTACAATGAAATTAAAAGATTAGTCAAGAATATTTTCAAAATGGTGAATTCGTTGTTGTGTGACAAAACTATTTGTATAGGAAGGTGTGGTGCAACTTGTGACACTGTATCAATTGATAACTTCTTAATAGTCAATTAGTTTCTAAAAGCTATAAGTCTTGCATAAATACCTTGTACTCTGCATGTAAATAAAATTACATCTATATAAATTAGAAAAAAATATTTCGAGTCTGTTTTAGAAAAAAGTTTCAAAATGACAAGTCAATACGTTGAACAGCCAATGGAATGAGTTTCAATGGTTTTTTTAAGAAACTCAATTTTGTCGGGGGAGGTGGTGGGTGGCGGCACAGTCCCCCCTACCACACCACCCACCACTTTTTCAGGGCTCGATTTCTCAAAACCTGATTTATAGGGGTTTTGGTTTTTATTGTATTATGGACTCCTCTCTCCACAAGGAAGGCGTAGGTGCAAGCACTTTATCAATATCTATTTTATTGAGCATGATATTTGCTCCTGAAATTCAGCCTTTTTGAAAAAAGGTGGTGGGTGGCGGCACCTTATACCCCACTCCCGAAACTGGGTTCCTAGGAAGTACCATTGTTTTGACCTTTTCCCTAAGCAAAACATTCATTCGAATATTGCATGCAGTTGACCCCCTGAACCATACCATCAAAGGAAACTGAAAAAAGGTTCGAGTTACCGTGGGTTCGAGAAAATGAGGGTAGAAATACTGGAAGTGTTTTCGGGAAGTTAAGATTTTGTTCGAATTAGCGAGAGTCAGTTGCACGTCGCTAAACGCAAGGCAAGCACCTATTTAGCATCTTTTAGATTTACACGGTGCAGTTTTGCTTATAATTGTTGCATGTAGATCCCCCGCAACATATTTTAGGCGCCATTTAATTACACGCGTGCAATTTTTGGCCTTGCAACACAAAAAATCGTGTGCAACGCTCAGAAAATGGCGAACACTTTATATAGCATTTGTCTAGCGAAGTAAAAACGTAGACGACGTGGGTAAATTAAAGGAATGGTTGGAGCGAAGAATGAGGAGGTTTAGGAGCATTTATAAATAGCCAAGACTTGAAGATTTCTTAAATCTAATGGAAACGATAGGTGGGGTCAGAAATTGAAACAAAAACATATACCACAGGCCTTACTACTCAGATAATTTTTTGGCAAAAACGTCAAAATTGCATACAGCTTTAAAACATGTTTCAAAATTCTACAACGTTTTTTGAATTGCATGCAATAGTTTTAGGCTTGATTTACACGAAACAATTCGTGTTGTATGTATTGCGTAAGCGAGTTGCGTGCAATAGTTGTAGGCAAAAGTTGCACAGCGTAAATCGCCCTTATGGCAAATAAAAAATACGAAATATCTAGAAAGCCGCCAATCTACTACAACTGAAAGCACAAGAACATGTTACTTTGGCGAAAAGTATATCGATGAAACGCTCCGCACTGTATTGTAGATACTAGAACTGCTGAACACGAAAAAACCTCAAAAAACTCAGAATCTGGTCACAGTCTTCAGATAACAGAAAGCATAGCCTGAAGAAAAGCCGCCTCTCAACGCGCGTTTGATAGAGCCTGTTTCACACTTGTGAGATTAACACAAGCACAAGCGCAAGAAAATCTAAGTCTGAATATGCGTGAAACAAGCAGAAGCAAAAAGCATAAGAAAATAAACATTTTTTTATGCTTGTGTTGTTTGTTTCACCAATGTGAACATCCGTGAAACAAGCATAAGCACGTCGTCACCCGTCCATTTTGCGCATGCGTATTTTTCATTTTCTTGTGCTTATTTCACGTGTATGAACATGGGTTCCTTATCCCTGTGTTTATCTCACAAGTGTGAGCCGGGCTTAAATCCCCCACGGGTTACCAAAGGCTTACTCACTTTGGCCCTTACCTTCTCCTGGAGCACAGGACATCTACGATTACCTTCCTTCATCTCGTTCTACCTTGGATTAGTCTCTCCAAGGTGTTCCATGTGACCCCAGTCCCTCATTTCTGCTTTAACACGCCTCCAGGTGTTCTTGGGACCTTGGGGGTTCCATTTTAGAGCTTGTCTAGTTTCAACACTGTCTGGGTGTGTGACCAATCCATCTTCATTTTCTTTTCCTGATTTGTATCAATATTTGAACGACTTCTTGACCTACTTCCAAAGAACCTCATCTGTTACTCTGTCTATCCAAGATACCTTCAAGATTCTCCTCGATCATTTGTTGACAAATGTTTGCAACTTATTGTTAGATGACTTGGTGTTACTCCATGTCTCTGAACCATACAACAGGGCACTTTTCACTATGAACTGGCAGTCCTTTTTATAAAAAGACGCATGACTACCTCAAAAAGATGATCGAGGCGTACTTTATCAAACAGTTATCACTTTCTTCAAACAAAAAATGAAACATTTACAGTTATAAGCCGCATGTAGGCACTTTTTACTTTCTTCTGACGACCTTTCGGCGAGAACGTTAATAAAAAACTACACTTCTAACCTTCTATGATATACTACCTGAACCTGTGGCACAGTGTACACTTAACAATTATTCGCGTAAGGCGAAGTGAGTATCTTGTGATAATGATGATTGTTTAGTAAAATTACTCTAGTGACTATTAGAGAGAAAAGGTAGTCAATGCAAAAGGATTTAATTTCTTTGTTATTTGCTCATTTGCACGTATCAACATTTGATGCATTTTCACCCGGAGTTTCATCTTCCACTAATTAGCAGTTTTCATGGGGATATTCCATTACCTTTGAAAAGTGTAATGCAAAATTAAGGAGGGGTTTCACCTGAACTTTTGTTGGATAGTGAGGAAGTTGAAAAAGATATTTGAATAAGAAGCACCGTTCCTCCTACCAAGGGACTAGCACAGCTTTGGTTTGAGAACGGTTTGGCAAATTTACATCAAATACTAACTTCAAAATTAATTTTTAAGCTTCCCAAAAAATCACCAAATTCAAAATTCCCTTTGAAACTACCAATCTTTAAGAAAAAAATACAACTCAAAATTCATCCAAAAAATTTTCGAATATTCGAGCTGACTCTCCATCATTCTATCTGTGATATAAGCAGAGCGATTTTGTAGATCCAAACCATGGATGGAGATATCGGAAGAAACAGGAAAAGTGGCCTTAATGCTTTCCAGAATATCGTTTCCTTTCATGGATTTCAACTCTTTCTCCTACAGACCCACAAAACGCGAGGTGGCCATTTTGAAAATGTGTTCACACGCCGGCTGTAGCGCGAGGTGATTGTAGCCGGCACAATACACGAGAGCAGCCTGAACTCTATAATCACCCGAGTAACTTTACTCAATATTAATAAAAACCTCTACACTATTATAACCTTTCAGCTTAACATAAATTAAGTGTTAAAAGCTTCTAACACTAGCGTGTAGCTAGTTTGCTGGTGTGCAACTTACAGAAGCCGAAGTTAAATATAGGCGAGTTTTATTTGCATTTTTTGCCTCATTAGCATAAACATTCTTCTTTCTAATTCAGCTACAGAAATAAAGCTTCTGAATAATAAATGTTTCTGCAGAACAAACTTTCTCTGAAAATATGAGATTGATATGCTAAGTGTCTTTCCTAGATATAGTTTTAAAAATTGGAAGTTTTACAAAGAATGTATGGCTCATTATCGTTCTTGCCTCCAGCTGCTTTTTCCAATTTTTTTGAGTGGTAATCTCTTCTTCGAAACTACACTTATAGAACCGAAAGTTCGGTCACTTATTAAATTTGATAAGCATTCTCAAGTTTTAAAGTTAGTTGTTGTTTGTCTCTGTTTTTTCCAAGACTTAAGTTGAATGCTAATGAAGCAGAATGTAAACAATGACGTCAGCTGAAACTCGCCTATTAAATAACTGCTATGGTCTAAATACAGTCTACGCTGCAGAGTAATGTTGTCTTGTCGAAAACAGTAGCGTATAGGCTGCTTTGTTTAAAACAAAAGAAAACAGTGTGCATTAAAAAGTTTTCTGATAGACCAATAACAGAAGATTTGCACGCCCTGGCTAAATCTCTTGTTTAATTCATAGAACTAGACGATTTTCAAAGAACTTAGTTTTTTCCGATTTCTCAGTATGATGTTTGCTAGTTATAATGTCAAAAACTTACGATTTGAAAACCGCAGTCGAATAAAAGTCAATTCATAGCACTTGATATCTAAAGAATTAATCTGCTTCGTAGCCGACCGAGTGTTGTCGTTATAAACTAACAGATCATTCAAATCACCGAACAATGATGGTTTTATACTGTTTTTGCAAGTCTATCGCAATAAGATTAAAAAGTTTCAAGATAAAATTTTATTTGTATCGATTGAAGCAAGGATTTCTGCAAACTGCGGCGAGTTGAAAATCTTGTCAAACAACGGCGATTTTTTCCTTGCTTCATCAACAGCAAACCAGGAACATTCCTCGTGGACGGCCCCCTGTACTCTCGGCGATCTGATCGAGTTGATTATAGGTGAGTTTGTGTCTGCCAGGGGGGTGCTCACGGAAGATTGTGAACTTGACTTCGGAGTTGCCACTTCAGCTAGTGCTGGAAACACAAAAAGAACAAAGAATTATATCGAGGCAAATTCACGTGATTCAGTAAAAAACCGTGTAAGAAAACCGCTGGCAGAAATTTGCCATTTTAATACCCAAAATTATACGAACTTGTTTTTTCGAGCAAATTTAAAAAGAGTAGCAATACATTTTCGTGTGTAGGTTGCAAAAATCCTATTACCCCTAAATCACAGACCTGTATGAGTAACAACTGTAATTACAAATCCTCTTCACAAAAGACCAATCATATACTGTACATAGCTTAAACTAAGAACGTCAAATTTCACTGAGTTACTTTACTCGTGTTCTGCACGAGCAAAGAGAGCTCAAGCAACAAGCCAAGCACACCAACGCCAAAGACGACGACAGAAAACAATAGTGAATATAATAACTGCACGTTGGAATGCATCGTGCTGGTCACCTGCGCCAACGCCGCTGGAAACAATAGTGAATACAACAGCAGGACGTTGGAATGCACCGTGCTGGTCACCTGCACGCTGTCGTCTTCAAAACAACGACGTGAAAAGCTTGATTTTGTAGTTCTTACAACCACGGGAACGTTGAACTAAAAACTTTCTCAATCTTCTTTTATTCTTATGCAGGCTGCTTTCATCTTTTTCTGTTCACAAAGCGTCACTAGGTCAAAAGAGAGGGCAAACGAGCCAGGCATGGTCGGAAAGGGAAAGCAAGAAATGGATTTCTCGTAAGTTGCCGTCGTCGATGTTTTGTTGCTAGTAAACGTCCCTATTTTCTCCTCATTGGCTCATCATTATCGCTGAGGCCTACCGTGCGAGTGACTAGCAAAACCTTATCGTGGTAATCATAAAAGCATTTTGAACATTCGGGTTTATCTTTGGTCATTCAAGAGAAAATGCTTTCTTTTCCTGAATGAATACATCAGCAACTTACCACGCTCTTGCGCAGAAGGGTCAGTTTCCCCACAATCCCCGGAAGTTCTTCGTTTTTCATCTGCTCTTCCCGTGTCCATGTGTTCCACGTGAGAGTGGCTTTCAACACCTCCTTCTGTCTGGGTGCTTGTACCTTCGCCAACAGCATCCAGCGAACCTGCCTCACTTTCCTCTTGTTCTGGATGGCTGCAACCTGTGTAGGACAATCTGTTCAGCTGTGCATGCCAAGAATGTTCACTGGATTCGTGCTAAGGAACCACAAACTGAACCACAGGGTATAGAAGCAATTTTTGATAAGACCGGGAGCTTTCACAGATTTGTGTACACAATTTATCCTTTTTTTCTTTATCACTCCTTTATATTATTTAACATTTGCACATTTTCTTGTTTTGCATTTCTTAACCATTTACGCAATCATTTTGTATTAATTATTTCTTTTGGAGCAGGTTCCCCCGATAAACCTTGAGGCTAGCGAAAGGGTACATTTACATTGTAAATGGCTTTTTTAAACGAAAACTAAAAGAAAAAAAGAACTAGACAACTAACGAGGAAAGGGAAGTGTACCAGTTTAAACGCAAAATAAATTAAGAAATCTAACTTCTTGGCTCTGCTTGAACTAGGAAAAAGGAATGTAGCACAAACAATCTCGAAAGAAAACAAAAGATCTAATATGAATTAATTATGCTTTATTTGAGGCTTTTCTTGATGAGCCTCTTTAGAGAGTCAGTCTATTTCCTATGAAATTATGGCTAAAATGTTCACTGAAACTAACGGTAAGTATAGGTAATCGCATGGGATCGAGTAAAATTAAGGATTGATTTCATGAGTGTTTTCAATTTTTTCCAAAACTGCCCGAGTCGCTTCGCAACGAGGGCAATTTGGAAAAATTGAAAACACAAGTGATATTAATCCTAAATTTTACGAGGAACCAGGCGATCACGTGTTTATGACATTCGTAAAATGTTTCTAAGGCATTTTTGAAATCTTCGGAAAATGTTCGGAAATTTTCGGAAGTGAACCAGCGACCAATCAGCGCTAAGTAATTTTGCCCTGAATTAAGAAAAAATGCCCCCACTGTTAGCCAATCAGCTCGAAGTAATTTTGCCCTCTATGTTATAAGCACAGGTTATAATGCTGTTGGCCGATGCTTCCTGTGTCAAAAACATTTATGGGGAGTTTCTTTGTGTTGCGTACGGTGGGGAAAGACCACGTAATCGAGCTATTTCTCAAAACAAGCGAAATCTAACAAATTTGTTAACGCTTTGTATCAAAAGAGAACATTGAAAATTCTACATGTCGACAAAAGATCAATCTCTGGAAGCACATGGTCGGTAAACAAGAGTGTTGGCCATCTATAGGTGGCAAGTTCGAGCCCTGAATTGACTATTTTCCACCTTCGACTTAGCAACGTCCTACTTTTTGATGGACCTTCTGTTTCGATGCTCAAGTTTATACAGGGAAGCCTCGTTTTGGTGTTGAATGGAAATACGCGGTTCAATGACCAGCGGTAGCAAACGAGGAATTGGAAAACACCTCTTATGCGAACAAGACGTAAAGTAGCACGAAGGGCGCTGACAACACCACATATGGCCAGATAACTGAACTAAATTCTTGAGCGATATCAACTCACTCGTGAGCAAGAAAAGCATTTACTCAGTGTATGTATCAGCGGTGGATATTTACCTTCCCTTTGGTAAAAAAACTGTTAGATAGATGGAAAGAAAGCACTCCTTAAGTTGAGCGATCAGAAAAAAGCGGGAATAGACAAGAATTTAACTTGAGGAGTCGGCTCCCAATGTGAGTCTCTGTAGCTCAGTGTAGAGCACCTCATAGGTAATCAGAGATTTGCGGATTCGGTTCCTTTCCAGTGATTCAAAATTTTTTCTGATCACTCAACTTGCTAAATGAGCAATAGCGGTGAAGAAACTTTGTTGAAATATTTTATGTATCTTGAGATATTAACACTTAAAGTTTCCAACTGATGACGTCATGAGTGGTTCCGACAAATTTGCATTTCTAAAAAATCTGCTGCCAGTCCATAACCTTTGGATGAATTTGCGCCAAACTTGGACTGATTGCCAATCTACCTCGGGATACATCATCAGCCCAATTTTGACTAAAATACATCAAAAGGTTATGGATTGGCAGCAGATTTTAAAAAAATGAGCAACTGACAACAATGAATAAATTTTCTTCGCAAATTTTTGACAATGGCTTTCTTTTGCTCTCTGATAATCACCCGAGTAACTTTACTAAGGGGCGGACCATGATTTTTGAGAAGGGGTGGGGGGGGGGAGGGGGTTGGAAGATTCATTTCATGCAAGAATGTTTTTTTTCGTGCTGGCGAACAAGCAAGATTTTTTTTTGACGTAGAAGCGCAGCACAAGATATTTTTTCCCCAATATATTCCGTTTCACTTTCGAGCGCTTTCTTTGCATGATTTTTTCACCTCGATCGTATGCCGCAAGATTTTTTTCATTCTCCTAAGGTTGCACAAAACTTTTTTTTCAAAATTTTCCAACCCTCCGCCCTCCCCCCCTTAAAAATTAAATGGTCTCTACCCCTAAAACAATCATTCGTCTCGGGCTCAGTGAATATCTGGGTACTTCATAAGCCAATCAACTTCGTCTCGAGAAATATTCACCAGCTATTCACTTCGCCTTTGGCGAATAATTGTTGGATATTTACCGCGTTTCTGATGTGGCAACATAAATTCTTGATCGCTCTCTGAATCCCTCTTTCTCTTTTCTCCCTTTCCTTTGTTTCCGTCCTCCATAACTGGTAAACCACAAAGAACCCTGTTGTCCGAACCACAGTCTGGAGAACTTTGTGTATCCGAGTTTTCCTTTTCCTCGTTATCGTTATTCGGATCAACAACGGCGGACCCTTGCTCTAGGCAATCTTTCTTGTCTTGAAACACCTCTTTTTCGCTCTGGATTTCTTTGTTATCGGCTGTACTCTGAACAGCACTTGTTTCTGATGCACCAAAACTGTTTCCTAAAAGCAACAACAACAAAACTGCGGTTAGCCACACTAAATATGCAACCAAACAAACCAGCTGCCTTTTACAGTCTGCCATGCGGGAGGCCTGAGTTCAAGTTCTGGCGCCATGCTGCCCGGCTGCACATGCTGCCTGGACCTTTGCGTTTTTTCAGATAAGGCCGCTTAGAACTGTTGGCCCAGTCACTCGATCTTCTATCAAGGGACTCAAATGAGCCGAAAACAGGCTGTGTAACCCCAGGGTAATGGTCTGAGGAAATTTATAATTGAGAAACCTATGTGAGCTGCTTGTAGCGGACTCTCTAATTTTTCCTCTACCGCTGTTAAGGGATTAAGACAGTGTGTGTTTAGATAGACAGGTAGAAACTTTATTTTCACAGGGTGGCCCATTCAGTCCAGAGACTGGTATCAATAGGGGGGCCTGCGACAGATTAGTGTCCTATCATGGGGGAGTCAAAGACTCTCATCCGCTTAACACTACTGAAACCGGAGATAAGCGCCAGCCCTATGAGCCACTTAGGCTTGAGAAAGGATTTAGCTTAACACTACAGAAACCAGAGATAAGCGCCGGCCCTATGAGCCACTTAGGCTCGAGAAAGGATTTAGCTTAGCTTAAGCGAACTCAGCCTGGGCCACTGCTAGCACTTTATGTGGGTGACCCCTCGCATAGCCAGCAGGATCCCCCGCTTGAAATATCAACTGAATCCAACGTACCTCTTGCTTCCTGAAAGGAAGAGTCTAACTGGCGTGACGTGTGACGGTTTTCATAATAATCAGTGTACGGGTCAGGCTCGTATACATACAAGTAGAATCTCATCACATCGCCTAAAATGGTAGAGAACTGTTCTTATTATATTATATATATATAATTTTATTAAATTTTCAACCTCAAATATTGTGTTTTCAGCGTTCTGATTGGTTCACTCAATCTCGATTATCAGCTCATATACTGAATTGACCATATATGGAAACTAACTGTGTAGTGTTGCAAAGCTGAAGCAAGGTTTGGAACAAACTTTAGCTATCATTTTTAAGTTCGATAGGTTTGGAAAACTCAAGTGATTTAATAAAACTACAATTAACTAAAACTAATATTATTCCATTCGCGCTTGTTAGTAGACGTGCCACAAGTCGGGCTCAGCGAGCTCAGAGAATAAAGATAGACCGGGTATAGTGAATCAGCGAAGGACTTTGAGAAAGTCTAGCTTGTTGGATATGAGATGATTTATAACCATTTTGGCACTATGCACCTCTTTGACTATCTACCATCTCATATCAAACGCGCGCTCTTTGAATTAATTGTTAAATAATAAAGTTGTAGTGTTACTTTCGTAATCTCGCCATAACATTTACAAGCACTAGCTAGGATGGTAGGCAAGGAATAAAAAATCATGATCGAAAATAATTTGCGAGAAACAAACAGTTATAAATGGAACAAATGCATATTTCGATGGTCAAGCTCTGACATGCTGCAATGTACAAAGGCAAGTGTAAGAGAAACCGAGAAAGAAAAAGCCCAACTTCCCCGAGCGGGAATCGAACCCACGACACCACGATCACATGGCAGGTCCTCTAACCAATGAGCTACCGAGGGAACTACACTAATTGAAAGAGTGGGAACGAACCAACCCGAGACGAACAAGGCAATAATTCTTGGCTCCTAATACTAAGTATTTCTGGAATTCTACTGGCAAAATATTCAGACATCTTGGTTCACAACCGCGTTTTCAGGGGACTGGGTTGTGACGTTATTCTCGACTTGTAGCATTGAACAATAAATTCTGAAAAGAACTGAGAAGTGTATAAAGAACTGGAAACTACATCTGAATCAAAGGTCTTCATTGACTCATTGATGTCCATCTTGCTGTATTTAGATCCAGAGAAACCAGGAGCGACGTCATAGCCCAGTCCCCCTAAAACGGGGTCGTGAAGCAACAAGACGCAAAATTCAAAATGAATACGACCAGTTTTAAAAACTTTTTTTAAAAACGTCCTAAGTTTTCAACCACTATTAGTGGACACGAAGCCTAAGTGTTATAGGCACTTTAAATCCGTTCACACGGTTTTTTTAAAGTAACGGATGTAGTGGTTATCTCCCCTCGCCCCTCGGGAAATTTGTTAAAGCGGCCTCTCTAAAATACAGCTTGACTGATTTAGCAACTATTAGTTTTCAGTTGTTCGTTTTTTAGTTGATTCCAAAGCAAACTTCGATCAGAAAGAGTGTACAAATCCCATATCTTTAGAGAGCTGCTCTTAAGAGATCGCCTTTATCGGATCCAAAGGCTGAGCCATTGTCACTGTTGGAGTCTGCATCACCAAAATCACCCATTTCCACACTCAAAAAATAACTATTTCCTGTGTGAACTGCAGGACGTTACGTGTAAAACAACCAGACGTTGCGTCTGGCCTAGCCTGCGAGCCGGCACTTCTGAAGTTGGGATGCGAGACACGAGGGAAATGGGCAGAGCCGGTGTCACAGCAGATTTGGTCCCCCGCGGATTTGGTCCCTCCGGACCAAATCCGCTAGCGGATTTAGGCTCCCCGGATCAAATCCGCTAGCGAACTCAAAATCTGTGCCAGTATATGTTGTTTTTATTTTGGAATTGTTGATCGTCCGTTTGTACTCGATCAATGCCATGTAATGACTGGTCGTGCAGCTAAATGATTATATACATAGACTCTGAAAAATGAATAATTCTTTGGACTTTTAAGACTTAAGCAATCGTCTTACTTTACCTTAACATATCTTAACATGCAAACTTTGATTTCATTAAACCTGCAACCATTGCCTTCTTCACTTACTGGAAACGCCGACGCTTCGAGTTAAAAAGACACGCCGACTTTCTCAAACACAATTGACATTTATTACATTGTTATCCCAGCAGGATAGGTGCAAGCTAAGACTAACCGCAAGTTTTAAGAAAAAATTTTGACTGTTATGTTGAAAGCTTTTCGTTTTAGAAAATCATTCTTCCATAAACCAGATATTTACGAATTCTCTCCACAAAACGCATTATTGATCCTAAAATGGCCTCACGGTAGATTTTCACTCAATTCTAAGGTTGTTTACTGGCCAGTGGCGCAAGAATGTTTTTTTTATACTTTCGATCAGCTTTTAGTAGCGCCTTTCAGTGTCTTTCAATATTAAGTTATTTACACTTATCACCTAAGATGAAAT
>JAOBRD020994779.1:0-11901 GCA_027575215.2 Hydrozoanthus sils
CCTGGTCCTGGTCCTGGTCCTGGTCCTGGTCATGGTCATGGTCATGGTCCTGGTCATGGTCATGGTCATGGTCACGGTCACGGCCATGGTCATGGTCACGGTCACGGTTAAGATCCTGGTCCTGGTCCTGGTTCTGGTTCTGATCCTGGTTACGGTCACAGCCACGGTCACGGTCACGGTTACGGTCACGGTCACGGTCATGGTTCTGGTTCTGGTTCTGGTTCTGGTTCTGGCCGTGGTCATAGTCATAGCCGTGGTCATGGCCTTGGTTTGGTGATTATGGTGGTCGTAGTCTTGGTCGTTGCCGCGATCTCGGTCATAGACGTGCTCGTGGTTGTGTTCATGGTTATTATACATTGTGTTGTCATTGTCTTTGTTGCTGTCACTGATATTAGCTATAGCTAATAAATGGTTCCTACCTTCTCCAAAGCACGCTTGGTCACAGATGTGCTTAACCATACGGCTTCTTTCTGGCTGAGGGAAAAAAGTTGACTTGTTTTCGTGACCAATGAACTCTTTTAGATAATCCTTTTTAAAGTACGCAACGTAGTAGCTTTTAGGCTTAGGAATTGAAGAGTCATGGATTGCAATTGGGTTGTACTTGATGAACTTTTCTCGTAAACCTGCGCTGAGGTACTTTTCATACCATGGCGGAATGTAGATGTCATACTCCTTTATCGGCATTTTCATTAGCATTTCCTCGGCACATTTCGCCAGTGTCTCCCACGGGCCGTGCAGTTTCACAAACTGAGTCTTAGAATTTTCATTCTGCAAGGTAATTACAAACTTTAATTTGATAAGCGTAATTTTCCCATCTCAAGATTTTTACAATGTCGGATTTACCAATGTATTGATGGACTGACTAAAGTACTAAATTACAACGAATTTCTCATATGACTGAATTTGCCTCTAATACAGTTACGTTATAATATTACGCATTTATTATCAGTCCCAGAAAATGTAATTTCTGGCGATTGAGTGACCTTAACAACGAATTAGACAGAAATTTATATTTCTGTGGCACGGAATCAACAGTAGAGACTGGGTTGGAATTAGAGGCAGTGTATTGTGGGAAATAGTTGAGTATATAAGATGAGTAGAGCACGTGTTGAGTCAATCTAGGCTCTGACTCCTGAATTACACACTCTAAGGAAAAAGTTTTCATACTGTCGTAATTTTATCACTTTAAGGTGTTGCCAACTCATGACAGGAGAGAGTATAAATATGATTGAGCTTGAACCCTTTAGACCTCGGAAGAACGTGGCACTCATGGGTGGCGGAAGCAAAAAAATATTTAGGGGCAAAGTGCTGAAATTGCAACAGTTCGTTATAAGATTTGAGATTCCTATTCAAGATTTGCTGTTGTTTACCAGAAATTATTTGGAGGAGGGGGGCCTGGTCCCCTAACCAAATTGTTGTCCCCCCGGTTCCGCCGCCCATGGCACTGCAATGGTTCGAGGAATACGTTTCCGTTTTTCCCACTGGGTTTTTGGTTTTTCGTATCCGGCAGTGATAACAAGTTTTATATATCGTTATGAGGGTTGTGTGCTGTATTCAAGGAGTCAAGCCTGCTCCACCAAAATAAACCAAATGGGTCTTGTTTGTCTGTTGTGGAATGAAGCAGAAATCTAATACGTTAGTTGGCTATAAAGATTTGCTTTATCCAAGAAGTGGAACGAAGAAGTATTCTGTGTATTAGCCATTACAACTATTATTCTTCCTCTATGTTTTTGTTTACTAATTTTATTACGAAAATATTCGGCCACTTAAATTTTCGGACAAAAAAATTATCTTCTGAACAATATGTACCGCAAACCAAGAGAAACCACGTTTGATCTTATTGTTTGATCTCAACCGTGTCTGTTGGATCCGAGGTTACAAACCAGGTAATTCTATAAGGAACTTTGGTGCTATCTTTGACAAGTGTTTGACTATGTTGCCACATGTCAACTCAGTTTGCAAATCGGCCTTTTATCATATAAGAAACATCTCAAGGATTAGGAAATTTCTGATTACCGGATCTACGGAAACTCTTGTGCATGCGTTTGGCAGCTCTCGTTTGAACCATTCCAGCTCCACTACTTTATGGATCTCCCAAATACGTCTTACATAAACTACATAGCGCACAAAATGCTGCTGCACGGCTGACTAAGCTGTCCCTTATCTAATGGATTTGCACTGGCTACCTATAGAATACCGCATCCAATTTAAGGTACTCAGGACTTTTAACTTATAAAGTTCTGAATGCTCACACAGCTTTTTATCTATCTGTTCTACTGCTATGCTACACTCTAATAAAAAAAACCCTCCGTTTATTCTCTTTCTTCCTACTTCAACCTTAAAGGATTCAGATTAGCAACATTATGGCACCTGCGCGTCCATTCTCTGTCTCAGTACCGGAACTCTGGAACAAACTACTTCAAAACACTGAATCGTCCTCAAGTACTGACAAATTTAAGAAAGCTATTAAAACCTGTTTTTTAAACTAGCTTTTTCAAAAGTTGTAGTTCTAATATTCTTATTAATTTTTTAATATTTTTGTTATATTTATAATTAGGCTAGTTCTATTGTTTAGGTTTTACAATATTAATCATACAGTGAAACCCCACCTTAGGGCCACCCCGTTCATACGGTCACCTCGTTATTGCGGTCACTTTTTTGGCCAGGCAAAACGGCCATACCTTCTCTGATGAAAAGAACACCCCGTTTATGCAGTCTATCGTTAACATGGCCAACGGCCACTTCTTTAAATTTCCTACTCATATAACCCTCTATAATTTAAATTAACCCAGTTAATACCGCCACTGAGAAAACCAAGACGCCTGTGATATGTCAGTTTCAACGATCTCTGTCATCAAGCAGCCGATTCTCTCAGTTTTCATTATCGCGCGCTGAGAGCAACATCCGTTTATCTAAATTAATTGTAATTCACAAAACGATATTGATAACAAAGATTAGATCAATTACAAAGTAATTATTTAAGTTATTGTGCAAAGTTAAAAAGCAGAACGACACACTATTGCAAAGTGTTTTGTATCGTCATTGAAACGCCCTTTCAAGGGTGATTGCCTATGCTCATAGTGATTGGCTGGAAGGCAGGAACAAACCAGTCGAAGGTCACCGATGTTTTTTTTTCAAAATCATAAAGAGTCACTCACTGATGTATGAAGTACGATAGCTCGGGACTTCTTGTAGCTTAGAAGGATAGCAAGTTGAATCGTTTTGTTTTTGGATCTATTTAGCAGTATTTTTTTTTTACAATGTTATCTACATTTCCGGTTGTCTATTAAAGAGAACAATTGTTCAGAAAGTGCTGTTATTGGCCAATTTTTAAGGCCCATTGGTGACTGTTATAACGGGGTTCCATTGTATTCATAACAAGCATAACTTTATTGTTAAGCGCATATATAAATGGTATTATTATTATTATTATTATTATTATTATTGTTGTTATTTTGACGGGATAAAACACAATGTTCAAAATTTACGCGAGCTCTGTGAAATTTTGCGAGTATTTCTTATACTTTTACTGCTATATGGTCACGTTATTCCTTCATTTGAAAACTGGTTACATAACAAATTTTTGTACATCTGTAGTCTATACGCCACTTCTCTTTACGTTATACTTTGTGATGCACTTTGTATTAAATAAACATCGCAACCCGAATACTAGCGCCGCACCTCGAATAAGCGTCGCAACCCGAATATTAGCGCCGCACCTCGAATAAGCGCCGCGCGCACCCTGAAAATGTTGGTGAAATAGATAAGGGTCGCGGCACTCAATCGAGTGTATATTAATAATTAATACTATCTATGGTATATTAATAACGTTTTAAAGACGTTAGAGGCTAAAACCCTTGTAATGTTTAAGAAAATTCAGTCTCAGCCAAAACATTAAAGTTCATGTATAAAACAAGAGTCTATACAAGTTATTTGGCATTTTACAAGTGAGAAATCTCAAATAGACTTAGTAAGCCTTTTAACGTTTGTACCTCTTCTGATGAACAGGGGGAGGGAGAGGGGGAGGGGAGTGACAAATTTACTCTGCGCCGGCTATTTGGGTTAAATGAACTTGCCAATGTTACATGTATCAAATAACAGGATGCTGAAAACTTTTCAAAACTTCAAGAAAATATTCGAAAGGCTCTCTGATATCTTCTTTAACTTTAAACGAAAAGTTATAATTAGTTTCACAGTCCTCATAAATTGTTACTCAAAGATGAAGCATTCGCTGCTTTGATATTTGCTAGTGCATGAAAATGGAAATTGAGTTGCATTATAACAACTATTGTTAATTATGAATTCGGACAGATTTCAATTGTTCAACGGTCTCGGCTTCCCTTTAGTTGAAGTTCTCGTTTAACTTCCGTTTGCTGTTAAAAAGAATGGAAATGTTTTGTAGAAAGAAAGGTTTAGAAGACAAACAACATTCGCTTGCTTCTGGTCAAAGTCTTTAAGTGTTTGTAATACTTCATTGTAAATGTAATATTCATTAGTCATTAGTTTATGCCCACGGAGGATTTAAAATACATGCACAAGCAACTGATTCTTAGAAGATGAAGAATATTTTACTTTGTAACACTTTACAATAGTTTAAAACGGAATTGAATCGGACTTGTGTTTTGTTTTCTTAGCTTATTTATAAAGGGGCACACGTCCGGTTAACTGCGACAGCGGTCATCTGAACTAAAACCTAGCTCAACAATATACAACAAAATAAATCGAAATAACTGAATAACCACTACCTTATTAGCGACTGCGTCTTCGCGTTCCAACTCAAGTCCGGCTTCGCGCAGACTCGACTCAAACGCTCTTCTTGTTTCTACTTTTAGTTCTTCTTTCAATCTTTCATCATCGTCCATTTCTTTAATCCTCTCTGCTGACGGAACCTCGTAAGCCAAAACAAGGTCAATCTGGCGTTGTCCATCTGGGCCGTTTTCACGAAAGTACATCCATTCACCCGGGTCTTTCTCAAAGACAGGCCTGACAAGTTCTATCTCGTCAGTTGCTTCCATCATTTTTTCGGGGCCCTCGGCCGAAGTCTTTGTTGCTTGTCGCTAAGAAATTGAAAAAGACAAACTCAACGATCGAACCAAGTTAGAGCAATTTTAGTGAGTCAATGTGTATATGTTAATTGAGCTGTGAACACAAACAGATTTTTTACAACTGAGTAACCATCAAATCCGCCTATAACCGACGTACCTTCTCCTCCAGCTTGAAAAATTAGAGTGTTTTACAAAAAAAGATCTTGATAAGGAATTCTTTATGTGACTAGAGGTCTGACTGCTGAAAACTCAACTCAATAGCAACAACCCTTAATCTCTTTGGTACGGAATGAAAAAAACGCTCTGTTTGTTTATGTTTTTTGGTAGATCCAATATATGATAAAGATACCAATTGCATGAGTCACCTTTACTATATTGTTATTTGGCATATGCTAGAGCCTTAAACAGTCTTATAGAATTATAACCACATTTTTTTGTGCCATTTTGTTGTGGGGGTGAGATAACTAAGGTTGAGTTAACTCAGTGGAACAAATGATCGATCATAACAACTGTCCGGAATCTAGTCATGTAACTTTATGCAAATTACCATTGATACTAAAACAGTTCAACTCAGCGAGTATAGATTGGACCAGATTTAACTCCAATTTAAACATTCTTTTAAAAATAAAGATTAGAATTCAATTTTGAGGTAGCACGACTCATATCTTTCGGTGGTCGTCTGCATGGCATCTGCTTTTGTAAACACATGGCTGCGACAGCATTCAGCTCGATAGTTTTGCTATTTCGTTGCTACTAAAATGTTTTACTTTCTTGATGCTTGATTCGTACGAATATATATAATCATCTATATAAAGCATCAATAATCAGTCAGTTAATTGAGAAGAGCAGACAGAAATATAGGTAGATAGACAGATAGCAAGGCAATTAGGCAGAAAGACAAACAGACAGCAAGACAGTTGTTAAAGATGTATGTAGGTAGACAGACAGACAGACAAAAAAGCAGGCAGACAGAAGTGGACAGACATTATGGATGTTTAGTAAACAGAAAAACAGACGGCAAGGCGGTTAGACAGTCTGACAGACGAAAGACATACAGAAAGACAGTAGAGTGTTGACAGACAGACAGACAAACCGAAAGACAAGCAGATCGACAACAAGATCAGCCAGTATGGCTGTATACGTCAGACATGTTTCACCTTAGAACAGGTTTTACCCAACGTGAACTATTAAAATCTAGACACTGCTTTTTTGTTTTCAAATGCTAGTGTTTGTGTTCTACCGTGTTCTATGAGAAAATCTGTACGTTTTTTTATTTAGAACACGGGTCATAATGTGTATTGCGCAAATGCTGTATGACTAGCATGATAGTGGGTGTCGAATGAACGACTTGAGTGTCGGATCTCTTGGCGCACGGTTGTATTTACAAATTAGATCAAGGTTAATATATAAAAAAGCAAACAAACAACAAACAGTCTACATATAGAAAAGTTTGCTGACAGATCGAATTTTTAGTTTTTCATTAACAGTTTTGAAGCTAGCTAAGCAAAACGAAAGCCGGCTGCGACAAGAAGTCGCAAGCGCCGTGCAAATACGACTGCTACGAAATAATTATTCACAATTGCTGACGCTCAGGCCCACTTCACTTTAAAGTTACATCTAAGGGGTGTTGGCTTCTACCCGTATGGCCATTAATTTTAGTGCCAATCTTCAGCGGCCGCAAGCTACTTTAAGTACGCATGTGCAAGACTTGTGATTGCGATGAATAAATTTACTGGATCTGATAACCATCCCTTCCAGGACTTATTCGGTAGTTAGTACTTAGTCTCTCTCTCTCTCTCTTTCATATTAGCACTGTAAGGATTGTGCATAATTGTTAACCAACGAGGGTGCGGTGTTTCATGTGACACGAGACCGACTGCTTCTTGTGAAGTCTTTCACATCAGCACATCAGCCTTTCACGAGCCAGGGCTGACAAATCATTTGGGCTGAACAGGTAGGTAGTGAAAAAGGTTCCAAGCTGTGAAACAGTTCTCTGTTTTCAGTTTTTTGTGACTTAGTAAAGCGACACATTTTCACGTCTCTAGTCACCGACTGCCGTAACAGTCAGGATAATTAGGAACTTGGGCGAAATTTCAACTCTTACACGCGTTAGGAAAATTGTGTTTTAGGTCAGTGCGAATGGACAACAAGCGTTACCTCGTTTCAATGAAGAAAGGAGTTCAAATTTCGCCATTCGTAGCAGGTTTTAAAACGCTTTTTCTACTCTAATGGAGATACCTAGTGAAGTATCAAAGAGTAGAAAATTGTGTTACCACCAATTCTATTACTCGATTAAGCAGTGCTTTAATCATTCCTTGTTTAAACCGAATCATGTCACTTAAATAGTGTACTTGGACTCGTTATTTTGAAAGCCCTTTTTCGTACAACGGATCTTGAGTTTAGAAACAGAGATAAAAGGTAATATAAACAAATTTGAAAATAAATTCCATACTTCGCTTATTTTTACATGTCTCAAGTTGATAAGACAATCTGTTTCTCAGCAAATAAGATTACCCTTTCGCATTTTGACGGTTGATTAAACCAGGCCAATCGAGCTTTTCCTTTATAGACAAGTAGCAAAAGTTCTTGCAAAATTCAGTGTTAGATCCTAAATGTTTTCGATTACGGCTCAGTAGAGTACACAACTAGCTACAATCATGGATCTGTTCCAGAAACCAAGAAAGTTCCACGGGTCCAATACAGCTGAGGTTTGTGAATAAAACCGGAATCAATTTAAAGCCCCGCGCGCAGCCTAGTATATCATCCACAAGTCAAGGCCAATATCTGTAGCTTCAAGCATACCTATTTTTGTTTGATTTATGTCTTTTTGGTTCATGTTTGCTTTTCGCCGTCTTTTGACTATAGATGAAATCAACTAAATGTGGAAAGGTTTCTATATATAGTCTACAAAGTAAATGAAAAGAATCGCTATAAGGCCAAGTATTCTTGGTTTGACTATTTTAGGAAGAAACTAAAACTTACAGTTAATGTTTTCACGATGATTAAGGATTTTTAGAGTATTTTGCCAAAGGCATAAATCAATAAACTAAAAGAACAAAATCTAACTTATTGCTAAAACAAAATAAATCTCTTGACACAAACAATGTGTGTGCTTCAAGTTTATGTGTTATTTGTTCTCGTTGTGCTTTTGTTCTGTGTGTACCTCGTTTGTTCACAGGTAGCCCAAGCTCAAGTTGTATAACTTAAACAAATTACTGTAACTTACTATAGAATATATGTGACTTTAATAAATCTCTATTTCTTACCTTGAATGTTATTAAAATGTTTTAAAACTCGCATGGTATCTTTTTGACGTAATTCTTACCATCTGTTCCTTTGTTCTCCTCTAACTGAAAAGAAGAGGATTCCTTTACTCTCCTCTAACCTGCTTTTGATCTCCTCTAACTGAGGAGAAGATGCTGTCTTTGTTCTCCTGAATTGAAGAGAAGATGCTGCCTTTGTTATCTAACTAAGAACAAGAAGCTGCTTTTGCACTCCTCTAACTGAAGAGAAGATGCTGCTTTTGCTCTCTTCTAACTGAGGAGAAGATGCTGCCTTAGTTCTCCTCTTGCTTTTGCTCTCCTCTTACTAAGAGAAGATACTGCCTTTGCTCTCCGCTTACTGAGGAGATGTTGCCTTTGTTCTCCTCTTACTGAAAAGAGGTGTTGCCTTTGTCTTTTTCTAACTGAAGAGAAGATGCTGTCTTTGCTTTCGTCTTAATGTGGAGAAGATGCTGCCTTTGCTCTCATCTAACTGAGAAGATGCTGCTTTTGCTCTCCTCTTACTGTGGAGAAGATGCTGCCTTTGCTCTCCTCTTACTGAGAAGATTCTGCTTTTGCTCTCCTCTTACTGAGGACAAGATGCTGCTTTTGCTATCCTCTTACTGAGGACAAGATGCTGCCTTTGTTCTCCTCTTACTGAGGACAAGATGCTGCCTTTGTTCTCCTCTTACTGAGGAGAATATGCTGCCTTTGTTCTCCTCTTACTGAGGAGAAGATGCTTCCTTTGCTCTTGTCTTACTGAGGAGAAGATGCTGTCTTTGCTCTTGTCTTACTGAGGAAGGATGCTTCCTTTGCTCTTGTCCTACTGAGGAGAAGATGCCGTTTTTGCTCTCCCCTTACTAAGAAGATGCTGCCTTTGTTCTCCTCTTACTAAGGAGAAGATGCTGCCTTTGTTCTCCTCTTACTAAGGAGAAGATGCTGCCTAGCTCTCTTTTAACTGGGGAGAAGATGCTGCCTTTGCATCTGCAAACTTGACAAAACTAACTGGGACCCAGTTTTGGACTTAGTAGACATTTGAAGTTGATGAAAAAACCCTAAGCATTTTACCAGTGGAAGCTGAAACCAAAGCTAGTGTTGCAGGACTTTTACACTTTCGACTTTAATTCCCTGACTTTGTATTTAAAGAGCGAGGCAGCGGAATTTCTGCAGCTAATAGTAGTGACGTGATCTCAGGTCAGCCAATCAGAGCAGCCGATGTATAAGCTGTATCTTACAGAATTGGTTAAACTGCAATAGATTTAAGTCTCCTCAGGGGCTTGGGGATCAGTCATCATTAAAAACAATACATTAGCTGACGTCTGACGCCTAATGTTACCTAATGACTATCTAATGAGTATTTCAAAAAGTTTGTAACACAAAGGACACCTGCCTCTAGGAAAGCTACGCACGGGTCGTAACTCAGTTGAAGTTGTTTGGGAATCAAACCCTCGATTGCTTTAAGGATGTTCCAACTTTAACGGAAATTTAAGTCCCATTAAAGATTTTCTTTCGAAAAAAGCATTCGTTTGTTTAAATTTGTGGATGAAATGCCTGACCGAATATATTCGATTCTGTTCAACTAGTATCCATAAAATGGTTAGGCGTTATACCACAGTATATAATTTGAACTGTCATACAGGCCAAGAGCCGAGTAGCTTCTTTCTTTGTATGACCGGTTTTTTTTGTTTCTGTTTTTCAACGCTCTTAAAATTTGTTTAAAAAAAGGATATTCTAAATTATTGGCTAAAGGGTCGAGAAAGCGGATACATAAAGTATTCTATCGTTTGTTTTTCTGACCAGTCGTCTGTGTTTAAAACACTGTTCGTAATCTGGGTATCCATTCCATGATTGTTTATTTACCGGCCAAGTAAATAACATTTTCTTATATAGAATGTACTAAATAGCTGACATAATTTCAAAAGATTTGTGTAAGCTAGATAAACGAGATCCTGACAAGTATACATAAGAATATGATAATAAAAGACTACTTGATTTTTGAGTAAAATAAACAGGTAAGAGAAAGAGAGTAAATATGAATGAGTGAATGATTGTATGAATAAACAAATATAAGTATAAACAATTAGGATCTCGTTTTCTGTGATTCTATAGTTCAACTTTGATTGAAAAGGGTTTTTCTGTCAAAGGGAACCACAGGTTGGGTAAGAGTTATATGCAAGTGTTCGGAAAATACGATTAGAAGAGATACTTAAAAAAAAGATTGAAGAGAGAGCAAAAGCAATAGAAATTAAAGTATCTATGACACAAAGTACTTCATTACCTCAGTGGATGGACCTTGTTAAATGACGCACAAGGGGGAAATTTTTTTCGTCGAGATCTCATTCTAATGTTTTAAGTAATGACGTCACTGCACGTACAAGCAATTTTTCATTTTTAAAAAAAAAAAATCTGCTGCAAATTCATAACCATTGGATGAATTCAAGCCAAACTTGAACTGATCCCGAGATTTTTTCAGAGCAGTTATTGATTTTCGTTGTCATTGTTCGTTTCGCTGGATTGGCAGCAGATTTTAAAAAAACTGCAAATTTGCCTGTACCTGCAATGACATCATCACTTGAAACATTAAAAGGTTAACATCTTGAGAACTATTGGAGATTTCGACAAAACTTCTTCAAACCTTTTTACGTCTCATTTAGCAAGGTCTACCCACTGAGATAACAAAACGTTTCATGTCATAGGCTCTTTAATGAAAAAAGATAGTAGGAAAATGATAGAAGGGTGCAAAGAAAAGTGAGGCAGCTGGTGAAACCAACTGGTTTGTAAGCAACGTATCAACAGTGCGTTTATTGTTAATGATTGGCTCAACTTTGTTGACAGAGTGCAGTGTCAATCATGGCAAGCGCCGATATTGAGGAGTTGGGCCTGATTGAGGGGACTGCCAGTACCCCTCAGGAATATGGCTCTACCTTTCCTTCGCGGAGTACGGAGATAGAAGCAAGCCTCAACCTGACGAGTTCTGGAAAAAAGGTGGACTTTGTTCTGGTGTTCGAAAAAGCAAACGAAGACGAAAACGAAAACCAAGAAAGAGACGCTTACCGGCAAGAATTTGAGAAGAACCTTGTGAAAGATGGTTTGGAGTTGGAACAAGTAGAAGGGACATTACCGGGGGTGAGTTAGCGGACAAGCAATATGTCTATGTTAGTATGTAACCACATTAAGCAAGGCTAAGTGTGTGCCTTAAGTGCCGTGGTTTACATGTATAGCTCACCTTTTACGAGTTAATGGAGTTAGAACTGATTGTAAAGCAAACCTTACCAGGGATGAGCGGGTGGATTTAGAACTGAATGTAAAGCAAATCTTACCAGGGACGAGCGGGTGGATTTAGAACTGAGTGTAAAGCAAATCTTACAAGGGGTGAGTGGGTGGATTTAGAACTGAGTGTAAAGCAAATCTTACCAGGGATGAGCGGGTGGATTTAGAACTGAATGTAAAGCAAATCTTACCAGGGACGAGCGAGTGGATTTAGAACTGAGTGTAAAGCAAATCTTACAAGGGGTGAGTGGGTGGATTTAGAACTGAGTGTAAAGCAAATCTTACCAGGGATGAGCGGGTGGATTTAGAACTGAGTGTAAAGCAAA
>JAOBRD020994883.1:0-11900 GCA_027575215.2 Hydrozoanthus sils
GTAAATAAATTTCAAGGTATGATATCAGTTTACATTTAATGTGTTTTGAACCACTTTTTGGTAAGAAACTTAGAAATGCGAAAATCTTCGAGTCAATATAGCTTCAAAAAAGCATTGAGCAGATTGGAGAAAACAAAATAATGAATCAATGCTGAAGTGTTGAAAATGTCGGCATTTTTATCGAAGCGTGTTACGCTAAAAGGTCAACATTTTAATATGTCTCAAATTTCTGCTATCTTAAATTCAGCTTTATGGTACTCAAAACATAAACAACTTTGTACTATCTTGGAATTAGATGATTCTGATGAGTGTAAGCTTGTCAATGTAAATGTTTCTGCAGCAGATTATTTATTTTACACGAGTATTTTGAGATACGGAAGTCATGAACTGTCAAGAACAGATGAACACAATTTCTCAATCTATCTTTGCACCTAAAATATTCTTTAATTTGGCAAATAAATTAAAATTTTGGTTGCTAATAAGCAACTAAAGAGTAAACTTAACTTTGGGATATTATAAAAGAGCCTCTTGAATTTATATTTGTAAAGTTCATGCATTACCACAACACTAGTCACTACATTTAAATTACACAAGTAGCCTGAGTAAAAGCCTTTTAGGCGTCTAGTTTCTTTGAAAACACTTTGTTGGCCAAATTTGGCCTATAAAATTCTTAAAGTGCATATTTTAAAGTTTGTGGTAAATTTTAAAACAGACAAAAATGTTCGATTATGAATCTCTCAAAAGTTTTTTGGCTTCCAAAACTAATTTTGTGCTTTACGTCTTAATACTTTTTGGCTCTCGTATTGTACTTGTTGAGTTATATATGTTGTAGTTGACTGTTTGTTTTGCTGTTATCACTGAAAAACATGGGAAAACAATCGTGGGAGGGTAAAGCTTACAGAATTACTTTAACTATTGGTATTAGTAATGTTCTAAAATAAGTCGGTAGAGATTTTCCAGCAGTGGAAGAAAAAAACACTTTATATTAGTTTGATAAAAATATGTGAAATGAATAGTGACTCCCATAAAAGATACATGTTGTTTGGGAAAGAAAAAAGTGTAGATAGATCTTAGCTGACATAAAGTTTACAAAACAAACAAACCACTCCTGCCTTGCAGAAGGCCAGGGTTAAAGTCCTGCCACTGGACCTTCACTTGCAGTTGGCCTGGGTTTGGGACTGCCACTGGACTTTCGCTTGAAGAAGGCCTGGGTTTGAGTCCTGCCACTGGGCTTTCACTTGCAGAAGGCCTGGGTTTGAGTCTTGGAACTGCATCTTCATCAACAATTTGCTGTATGTGATTGGTTATCTCAGATAAGAAGGCTTAAGTGCTGGGCCCAGTCTCTTGATTTGACTCAGACTATGAACTGAGAATGCAATCTGTAGAAGTTGTGTGATTTGCTTATAGAGGACTAAGGCCAACTATTGCTTTCACTGACTGTTTTGTAAAGTGCACTTGAGCAAATGGGAACTGAGCTAATCTAAATGTTATTAGGCGGCATATATTCAGTAGCCAAATGGTTAGTGGGTTTGACTCATTAACCTAGAGTCAAAAGCCTTGATCAGACCACTGAGTTGTGTCCTTGAGCAAGACACTGAATCCCTGACTTTTCTGAACTTGTTCAAGTTGACTCAGCTGTATAAATGAGTACCAGTTCTGCTGCAGGCTAACATGCGATTGATTAGTGTCCTGTCCAGGAGGAGTCAAAGACTCTCATTTGTTTAACACTACAGAAAAATAATTAATCCGCTTTATTTCCTTTGTTATGATACAAAAAACCTTGGTGCTTGTAAACATTATGAACAATAATTCAATCATTTGGCTTCTGAAGTAGCAATGATTAAAAGATTTGAGCAAGAAATATTTATATTATTAGTTCATTTGCTTGTACTGAGGTTTTTAAATCAATTCAACTATGAAAGTAGTTACAGCTTAGTGACTGCACTGTTTTGCTATATCTGGTTAATAAAAAGATAAATAATACAGGTTTAAAGTAATCTATTACCTTGTAACATACTTGTAACTTACTTGTCTATGGCCAGTGAGATACAGACATTTTTCAAAAATTAATGACGGTGATTTTAACAATCGTTTGTGCGCATTCAAATTAGCCTTGCTAGCCTTGTTCTTGCATTAAACTTTCACAGAGCGAGGCTAGACAGACTCATTTAAATGCATACAAAAGAATATCGCTGCCAACTATGAAAAAGATCCTTATATCCCTTTAGAAACTTATTTCGCTCTTTAGATAATCCGTAGGCCACAAACACAGTAGTCAGAAAGTAACTATATAATTTCCAACTTTTCTTCACAAAATCAAACTCCTCCGAACTGTGGTACCATCTTGAATTACTCAGTAAAATTACATAACGTCACGTGCACTAACTCATGCTCAGTCCTCTCACAGACTCGCACCCAGTCCCTCACACACTCCCCCCATATATTTTCCTCCAAAAATATATGTCTAACCTATTAAGACTGGGCTGCAACCTAGGCTAATTAGAAAAGGTAACTGGAACAAATGTAATTCCCGGATGAAAATGTTCATGTCCAATCAGTGTTCAAACTGTTCGATAACAATTATTACTGGGCAAAACTGCCTGATTAACTTGTTGTATTCAACAGAACAATAAAAATATGAATGTTCAATGTTCACTGCTCTTGCTATTCCATTGCAATCTCCTGGATGCGCCGGCAAGCTGTCACTGCAGCAGCCCGCCTGGGTCTGAACGGTAGTGTGGTATAGTTGGGTTAAGCTGCGTCTGAGGTTTGGGCTGGACCATTTCCACAGACAACTCCACAAGGTACAACTGCTGGACTGTTCGCTCGTACTCCCCCCTTCCCACTCTTAGTTTGGCTGCTTTCTCGATTCCATGTCGCCGGACAATCGGGTTCTACACAATCCCGAGCTTGTTGCGGTTCTGCGACTCATCATTGATGATTACAACATCTCCGACCGATGGATGTGGGGTCTGTTCTCCCCCACAACGACGATGTCACTCTCGGAGACCTCGCTGGTACACCTTGGTCCATCTTGACCACACAGCAGCGACAGAGGTACTTGACTCTGGATCGCAGGCCCGGTTCCTGGATCTGATGAGGCTCCAACTCGGGAAGCTGGTTTGGACGCAAGTACAGCATGGAACTTGGGGTTAGCACAGGCACGTCAACATTTTCCTCTAAATAACTCAATGGTCGCCCATTGATAGTAACTTCAACGTCCAAGACAAGCTTGGACAGTTTGTTCCAAGACAGTGTGTTCCGGTACTCACTGCCTTGTAGAAAGCTGACTTAAAGACACCGATCAGTCTCTCAAACTGACCCCCTCTCCAACCAGGGGGCTCTGCTGAGGTTAAATCTGCAAACGATCTCCAGCTCTGCCAACACATTGTGGAACTTCTCTTCTTCCTGAACTTTGTCCAGCCATTGGCCCAGGAAAGTCCACACCCACTGCCTGGTATGGTGTCTCCCCTTCGGTACAATTAGTTGGCAGGTTGTCTGGGGGTGGGTCCTCATATGCCTTTGCACGAAGTCGCTTACACCCCCAGCAATTTCCCCTCACCTTCTTGGTTAGGTTCCTCAGACGAGGAACCCAGTACATATCACGCAGCTTTGCCATTGTCACATACTCCCCATGACGAGTGACAATGTGGGTCAAGTGTACCAGTTTGGCTATGAAGGGGTCATCATCAGGTAAGTAGACAGGATATTCCCCCACAGTTCTGCCTCTGCACTCTAGGATGCCCTCGTCATTAAGTTGCAGGTCCAACTGCAGCTCGTCCGATTGAAACTTCTCGGTAAACTGCGCTCTGTTCTGTGCCCTCTTCACCCACCAGAGCTTCTGTCTCTCAATTTCATCTGTGATAATAGGACCATACATTTGCTTTGACTTCTGGTTCCTACAGTTGAATATGAACCAATGCAATAGCGCATACACGCGCAGAGTGTTCCACAAACTGCCTCTCTCCAACAGTTCGTTGAACTGGTCCGACTCTGACATAGCTGTTGCTAGGCCTTCTCGTGTTACTTTTGCCTCAGCTCTAGACTCGGTTAAAGGTTCTACAGCAACACCGGGGGGGCCACTCGCTTGGTACTGCTAACCATGGGGGTCCATTTTTCCACAGCTCCGAGTCGGTCTAATCAGCACCGCTACTTCCAAGGTCAGCTGGTGCCAAAGGTACATGGTGCCAAATCACATCAGCATGCTGGTTGATCTTGGACACTCGGTTTTCCACGAACTGGCGGTGTTCACCGCAACCGCTAATCTAGTACAGAGCAATGTGTTATCCAGCCAACAATGAAGAGTTGGAGACACAGCTTCAATTTCATTCCTGACATTCACTCCAAGACTCACTGCCATATATCCTTCTATCAACTCTAACCTCAGCATAGTCAAGTTCTGCTTTGCTAGACGCAACTTTGCCGTCACAAGACCCTGAGTTGTGCCGGATTCTTGTTTGACAGCCGCGTAAACTGCAGTACACACGCCTGTCCCACTAGCGTCGCCAAAAGAATGACCTAGGAACAGTCACAAATCCGGTTAAACTACGATGCCATTTCTCCCACTTCTTGGTTAGACCTTCATTGAGTGGTGTATCCCAGGGGAACCTCTTCTCACATACGTCCCTAAAGATGAACTTACCACAAATTGTCATACGCGACACAATTCCCAACGGAACATATACTTTCGCTAATTGTGACAACACTTCTCTCTTGGTGTTGGAACTACCATTTTATCTTGGTTTGTGCCAGTTTGAAAGGGAATGTTCAGAGTGTCCGAGGATTTGTTCCAAGGTGTCCCAAGAAGTTTTGTCTCAGCTGACTTTGTTCCCAACTGTTGCTTTGCAAAAGTTGACTCATCACAGGACAAATTAGACACTTCAGGTGGCTCTTCTCTAGTACTGGACGGTACTGACTGATCCAGTTCTGAGGCATTAGAGTTCCACTTATGTAGCTTGAATGTTGCATCCTTGAAAATCTGAATCGCTCCCTGCTTCAACTCATGAGCTTCCTGTACCATAGCTTAGCCACCAATTAAATCTTCGAAACAGAGATATGTATCATGCATGTATCCAAGTGTTGTTCCAGAACACCCCCCCAATAGAAAGGGTGAACATGTGTGTCCAAAGAGAGCTCTGGCGAACCTCAATGTCTCAATCTCTGATTGCCCCTTGGGTTTCAAATGGAATCTCAGTGCGTTCCGCTCCTCTGCTCTGATACGAACTTGCAGGAATGCCTTCTGACGATCATCAGATAACACAGGGTAGAACCGAGCTATCACGAGTACACTGCACAAGAAATTCTGAAGAGGTGAACCTGGATGTAAGCAATTATTAAGACTTGGATGCTGTGGTCTTCACTTGCTGACGCGTCATAGACTATGCGTAGCTTAGTCGACTCAGCACTCTCACGAATAACAGCCTTGTGCAGTATGTAAAATTCCTGACCTGATGGGACAACTAGTGCAATTTCAACAACTCCTTCCTCTTTCTGATCTTTGATAGTTTCCTGATATTTCTCATAGTTCCCTGTGCGTTCAGTTTCTTAACGAGATTATCCAAACGTTTGAGACCACCAGATTTGTTGGAGGGAAGGTCAGGATGATTTCCAATCCATGGGAGAGCCGAATCATAAAATCCCTCTTCATGTCTTACAAGTTATTTTCCGAACTCTTGATGCACTACTTCCTGATCACCTGCAGGGGTATCGGCTAGTCCGAGTCTACACAGTTTATCACAATCAGATTCAGTTTACCGAGTGAACATCAGATTCGTTGGCACGTCGTCAGACCCAGGGGACATAATTGTCCACCCAAATGCGGTATCTCGGCTACCAGTTGGCCTGGGACACCAACTCTAAGTGCAGTTTTGGTCTTAATTCGATCATAATCGAAAGCTCCGAGCACGAAATGAACTGGTAGAGAAGACTCTGTGTCATCATCATCCATGTGTACTCCCTCCAGATGAGAATACTTGGCTTTCAAATCTGCATAATTTGGGTTGTCTAGAGTCACAAGTTAAGGTTTTTGTACTTTGGACACAGTACAATCACGATTAAAGTCACCCTTGACTGATCGAATGTTCACATTATACATTTCAACTTTTGTTGCTCTTGATACTAGCATCATCTCAATGTTCGTTTTTCTTACGTCCAATGGTTTCTTGTCTGGTGCATGGATAAGCTTCTCTGAAGCATACGAGCTCCCCGACCCGGTGTCCAATAAATCTCGTGTTTTTACCCCGTCTACTTCGACAACGACAACCGGATAAACAACCTCTGTGTTATCACCACCAGCAAGAGCTACCATTAACTTCTCAGACCTTCCAGATTTCTCAGCAGCGGGGCTGTGAATTGAGTTCTGATGCTTTAAATGGCAGAATTCACAAGAAGCCTTGCTTTTGCAGTTGGAAACAAAATGTGAACCAGTGCAATTAAAGCAAAGTCGCTTGGTTCTCAATACCTTCCTTCGTTCTTCTCGGCCCACTACATTTGGGCAATTCAGAGATTTGTGGCTGGATACTTCACAATAAACACATGCATTCTTTGCCTGAGTGCCACAGTATCTGTCTCCTCTCTTGTGATCGACCTTCCATGGTGTTTCGTGGTCTACCGGGTTCCTTCGGCACCACAGAAGCAGTGCTTCAGAAATTTTGGTGAAGTACCCGCTTTCCCAAGAAGAGTTCGTTCTTACCAAATCGCCTCCTATTCCGGGTAGTTTTTCTAGTGTCATGGACACGTAGCAATTCACCTGTTCCAGTTTAATCATAGTTTGCAGAGACTGCACAGAGAAGTTCAGCTTGTCACTAAACTCATGAATACGTTTTGCATTTGCATTGGGGATTACTGGCAAGTCAAATATCTTCTTGGTATAAGCCTTCACCACTTCTGAGTCCTTCCCATACTTGTCCGACAAAATACTCTACCCCTCATTAGTTAAAGGCAGTCCAACTACCGTTTTCTTGACTCTGTTGTCTAAGTAAGCCTTCAGGTATGCAAATTTGGTTACACTCGACCTTTCGGTCTTGTCTATTATTTCTACAAACTGATTCCAAAATCTTGGCCAATCTTCATACGAGCCATCGAATCGGTTGATGCGAAGCTTTGGTAATTTTGCAGGATAAGCTGACGGCGAAGCTGAAGATGTTTTCTCTTCTTTTCCCAGATTTCCACTTACTGATGCTTCACCCAACTCTTTATTGCACTGAAGTCTTGTTTCAAACAATTTCCTCTCATATTCCAGATCCTTCTCATGCTTTTGTCTGACCCTTTGTTCGTAGTGTCCCTCGACAATTTCATTAAAGGGGCTGTACCACGCTTGGGAGTACTGGGTGCTAATTTGTTGACGGCTTGTTGACACTTGATTTCGTGTTAGGTGAACAAGTTTAAACGGAGGAATGTAAACAACCGGTCGCCGAGCAAGTGTAGTTCGGCCTTCTTTGGCATCGAAATCGTCTGTTTGGCTTCCGTTTTATAAAAAAAGGACCTTTTTGTTCTGGCTGTTGGTGAATTCATTTGTGGCGGTCATGGGTTGCCGGCTTACCAACATGTCAACTTTAATTCGTGGCAGATTTTGAAGCGGCAATGAGCGCCTAAAATAGTCTACAGCATGAGTAAGTCTAAGCTTATAAACTCTTCGTTTGGATTCAAGACTGAGAACGCGTTTACCTCAAGATCATGAATAATGTCCACAGTTTATGGAAGAAATGAAAGATATCTGGGCGGTTTGCCCCTTATTCTGCATTTGCTGCGTACTTTGTTCCTCGAGATAAAGATCGAGATTCAAAGGTGAGAAGAATTATTTTGCCATGAGTTTTGCTTCGTGTTTATACTTTCAAGGGTCACTTGCTGCAGCCTAGACTGTTTGTGCGGAATGGCGAAATTGTAAAGTTGAAATGAATTGTCAGTCCCGCGTTTTACGAACAAAAGCAATCGCTTTTAATTTTTTTGTATTTCATCAGAACAAAATTGAACCGGTCCGGTTTGACATTCTACACATTCGGTAATTCAGCTATTCGCCAAATAACGAAAACCATTGCAATAACGGTTTCGATGTGTCAGTTAATTATGTTGAGCAGCTGATGTAACAGTATAAAACAAGGTAACTAATAAAATTGTCAATTGAGAGCAAGTCTGGATTTCTGTGTCCAACTGTTGCTTGTTATTTTCAAATATTGACTTTGTCGATGTTCCATGTGTTTGTTTTATAGACTACAAGCAGTCTCTTTCTATTCCTCAGAATCAGTCGAATTTAGAAGTTCAAGTAGCGAGTTCTGCAAGCGAAAACCGTTTAGAAAATGCTGATATAAAACGGTTATCAGTCAACGGTTTGCAAGGTATGACCTGTTAGCGCAACTCTGAATTCACCAACAGCCAGAACAAAAAAGTTAAAAAAATGACAACTAATAGTGTGTAGCTTGTCCTTTTTTATAAAGTGGAAGCCAAAACGACGTCTACACTTGCTCGGCGACCGCTTGTTATTCCTCCGTTTAAACTTGAAAACCTGTTCGCCCAACACGAAACCAAGTGTCAACATGCCGTCAACAAATTAGAAGCCAGTACTCCGAAGCGTGGAACAGCCCCTTTAAGTTGCATCACTGCCCTGTCAGCCTTATCAATGGTTTTTTTAATGACACTTCCCCTACCTTCAATGACTTCCAAATCTTCTTTCGCTGCAATCCTTTTTGCCTCTTCGACCATTTTTTCGCTTGCAACCTCGGCGATGACCAATTTGATGTTAGTGGTGTGCCTTTCAATGGCATCTACGCTCTTTTTCCCCACCTCTTGACTGCGTTTTATCATTAGTTGCAACTGAGCAAGTTTAGTCTCTAGTGTCTCCATGTTCTTACATTCTGACAAAATAACCCCAGAAATACTAGCAGTATTAAATATATATAATTATTACAGAACGTCGCAATAAATAGTCGATGAAATTGCCCAGAACTTCCCCGTAATAAATCGGCGAAATAATTCCAGAAATGTCACAATAGTTAATTCTCAGCGATTAAACAAAAGCCACTGGCTTGGAAGAAGGAGCAACAACTCCCTGCGTAACGACGATAAAAATAAAGTTAGTTTTAGTTTAGGAATATTTTCGTCGAGTTATTACTGTGGGCTGATCAGCTCTCGCTCTGATTGGCTGATGTTTTAACGGCCATCATTCTTTGAATTCCGATCGTCTCGTGTGTGAACCGATCATCTAGAGTTTGGCAAAGTGAGTTGTTTGTGACCGATTTTCTCCGTGGATATTTGAGGTACGGCTCTAAAATTATGCAAGTTATTAATGTATTATGTGCCTGGTTGAGCTGTGTTCGAATTTTGCTCGTTGTTAGAGCGATTCGCTGTAGAGATGAGTTTGAATGAGGGTGACAGACAATTTCGCGCTGTCAACTTGCTTACCTTTTCTCTTTCTCCTCTTTATTAATACTCTCTCCTCTCTCGATCCCAGTCCCTCCTCTCTTTTCCCCAATTTTTTTCATTCTCCGTATCGCACCCTCTTTTCTTTCCCTAAAAACCACCACTAATATTGACAACACTACATTTTAATATTTTTTATTCACCAGTTTATTAACAGAAACCAATGAATACAGTATACAACAAGCCACTTGTGGGTGGTAAGCCTGTACTTATGCTATTGAAATGTGTAGAAACCGTAAATATTACCGCTCTAACAAAAGATTGCTGTCATGAGCAGTATTTCTGCCTTGACAGACCAATCAGCGGCCGAGCGCCATGCAGAGGACGAAAAGTTTACACTCTTTCAGTTCCAACTGTTCAAACTGTTGTCTGTTCAGTCGTGTGTTTGTTGTGTTCTGGTTCGGTGGTAGGATGTATCTTATGAATACTATAGTCAACACAAACTAGCTATTTCTCTGTAAATATAAGTAAGAAAAACGATGTATCATGTTGCAGGTTAGTAGTCGAGTACTCGATTTGAGTGGAAGGATCGGATCATCCGGTTTGTCTGTCGGTCTTTCCGCAGGACAGTTGCTCTGCATTATAATTACATGAAGTACAAACATTCATTTATCCAAATAAGGAGACCCCACCGGAACTAGATCCAAATAAGGAAGCGCTGCCCCTGTATCATGTTCTCGATTTGGTCAACAAACTAGACTCCTTATTTACTATTTTTCATTGAAAAAGTTTGGGAGAATTTTACTTTTAATTTCAAGAATTCTCTGTGTTTGATAAGTTATCATTTTTCAGTTTTATGTAAGAAGTTAGACAGATGACAGATGATAACTGCCTAGCAGTGGAACTGAAAGGGGTGAAGATCATTAACAGTGCATTTCTAAATGACTAATCACTGGGTATCCTACATTAGCTCGACAGCGTTATCTTTACCTGTGGTAACATTTAGTATATAACAATATAGGATTTATCGTTTCGTCTCTCTCGGCGTGTGTGTGGATTTTTTTAGATATGCTAGATATCACAGCTTTCAAAGTTTGTTCAGATTGAACGGTCTAGTATTGAAATTCTGAAAGGTAAAACTTTACTGATGGCGTTAGCCATCATGGCTGCCGAACGAAGCATAATTTTTCTACTTCTGTCACGTGATCAAATACTGGCTTTTGAGTGGTGCCTCAAACGCGACATCCGATTTTTCGGTAACATATTGGAGGCTTAACACAAAAATATAAACATCTACTCACGTGATCGAGAACAAGGCCTCCTACAACTAGTGTGCGACACATGCAGACTGCAGACTTGCAGACTTAAAATGAATTAAAAGAACACTACTGTTGATTAAATTGAGATTTAAAGCTTGTTTACCATTTACCATAAAATTTCGGAAAATTCGGTTGGAATGTAAATGGTAAGACTATTCTGGTTTGCCCGACCGAAAATTTTCCAAAATAAAGGGAACTTCTTGAAAGGTAGGCCAAAATTCCCAACCGTAATTTCCGAACGAAAAATGTGTTTACCATTTGCTACTCTCCACCAGTTCCAAGCCCTACTCCGGTTTTGATGTGTGTCACGTGTTAGGTAGTTCAAGTTTGGAGTTTGTTGAATACAACGGAGCCACAACCTTGAAAACCAACAACTCTCTTTGAATCTCTTTTCATGAAAGTTGCAATGGCTGTTATCAAGCGCAACTCTTTATTGTTCTTTCCAATTGAGAAACTAATCTTCGTTAAATGAAGAATTTGCAACTTCGTTAAGTAACATCATTTCAGCCGCCATCTCGAACAGGCCAAACTCGTCTTAGGCCATCTCGGTAATTTAGATGTTGTGCAATAAATGGTTCACGCCAATCCTGAACGGAGTTTTTCATTTGGAATTTTTGCTAACCATTTGTACAAACCGTCGACCAACCGGTTTTCCTTTTTGCGGTTTGACTCCTTATTGATTTGGCAACTGATTATGTTGACTGTTGTAAACATTGCTGCTTTCGCCCTGCCTTTCATACGGTTAAACTCTTGTATCACCGATGCTCTAAATAACGACAATTTACTGTTTCACTGATGTGTCGAGTATTCATAAAATATTTTTTCTCACTGTTAAAAATTTCTTTACGTGCATGCCCACAATTGCCTTTCAGCTTCTTATTGCGCGACGTCATGAAGTGAACTTGTGTCAGCTTCGTGTTTCAAAGCGGGTGACAATCGAAGAAACTAGCTTTGTATCGGGGATGAAGATTAATATTAATATTCGCACAATTTTGGCCTCGGAACATGATTATTCAAAGCATGGACATTCTGTAAAAGAAAGTGATAGGTATCTTTCGCAAAATAACCCCAGTGAAGTCATTCATTTCAAAACTTCAAGTACAACTGCACGAAATTAACATGATAATTATGCTTTAGCAGATTTGGTGCTATCCCTGATAATCGGTTTAATCCTAGCGAATAAAAGATCATTCACGATGTACCAGGGGCCGCGGAACAATTTTTAGA
>JAOBRD020994990.1:1521-28634 GCA_027575215.2 Hydrozoanthus sils
ACTATTCTAGTGGCCAGTAATAGCCCAACACCAAATTTTACTAGTCCTAGACTAGTGGATTACAGCTAAATTGTTCTTCTAGGATGCTACTATTCTAATGGCCAGTAATAGCCCAGCACCAAATTTTACTAGTCCTAGACTAGTGGATTACAGCTAGTTTCAAGCCCTGATATAAATATATATTATACAATTACTATTATTATTGTTATTTTTATTATCATTATCATATGAAATTGCTTATAGCTCCAGCTGGCAGATGTTATGCCATGGATGTCTGAAGAGAGTGAGTCATAGCCAAAGACCAGGGGTCTCTCAACTCTGTTCTTCTGTATCTAACACTCTAGCACTTTTCTTAAAATCCTACTGTATCCCAATAGAGCCATTTTTTTGTAAAAACTCAATTATTGTTATTATTATTATTATTATTATTATTATTATTATTATTATTATTATTATTATTATTAAACATCAATGATTATTGTCATGAGTGTTTTGAATCATTTCTAGGCAAAGGTTTCCTGGATTCCAAACAAACATTATTCTGGTATATATGGACTTTTGAAACTGGTCCTTACAGAGACCCTTCCTGTTTCACTTGAAAAAGTAAGTCAGCCAATTTCTTTACCAAGATCAATTTAATATTATTGTTCAGGGGTCCGTGGGGTATTAAAAGTCACTACCATCTTTTGCAGTGTATTAATCGACCTTTTAACACCAAAAAACGTCTAAAAATTGCACTTGTCTTATACACGGATCAAAACATGAAATCTTTTTAACACCCCTTAAAACTGTATAAAAACAGTTAAAACCAGTAATTACATGATAAGTACTTAAAGCAAGAAAGAATTATGTGATCTTTACAGTAAAATGTGTACAAAAAAATAGATTATCATAAAAAATGAAATGACAAATAATTACTTCGCTTACTGTATTTAATATATATTTCTTTCTCAAATTTTTGTTACAAACTTGGTTTTTTGGTATTTTTATCTTGGAAAATATTGAGGTCGACATATACACGGAAACTCTATAACTTGCACTTTTTTGGCTGCAAAATGGAGGGTCGACTTATATCCATGGCAAAATACAGTAAAAGTCACTACGAGTCTTGTTGCAAAGTTGAGGCCTTAAAAGTTCTTAAATTTGGTAAAATTGTTCCCTGAAGTCTCAAAAGGCATTAAATTTGAAAAATGAGTTGCACAGAAGCAATTGCTTTTCTAAATATTCTTGGGATTTCAATGAATTCTGTGCTACTCAGTTATGTAGATGAACGATGTACCTTGTTTGTTCATTCCTTTATGCTGAGCATACAATTCAGTGGAAGAAGCCTGAGTGCAATTTTCAAGCTACATGAATTTTTTGGATAGGTTTTAAATTTTATGATTTTTGGTGATAAAAAGTCTTAAAAAGGTCTTAAATTTGAAAGGTCCTGAGCTGCAAGAACCCAGGCTTTTGTTACCATCTTGAAATTAACCCAGGCTTTTGTTACCATCTTGAAATTAAACCATCGTCAGAAGTGTCATCATTTTTTTTACAATCATTTTTACCATCAGTTATACCATAATCAGAGGTGTCATCATTTTTACCATCATTTTTACCATCATTTTTACCATCATCAGAGGTGTCATCATTTTTACTCGGCTTTGCCTAGTTTTCTTCTCAACACTTTTCTTGTGTTCTGCTATGTCATAGCGTGTTCTATTTTTGTCTAGAAACACACGCGAGACTATTTTATTCCCTTAAAGGAACACTGATTCTATTCATGTAAATGTTGGGAAAAAACTATATGTAACAATCAAGCCGACTAATGTTATCAGTTTGGGAGAATTTCACTTTTAATCTTTGATATATAACTTAGCACAGGTTAAATTCCATTTGTCTTATTACAAAAATATGTTGACATATTATTTAGCTATTTAGGGTAAGGAGAAGTTAGGTTCTGATAAACTGGTTTGTGTAGTAAAGGTTTAATACAAATATTATTAGCTGGCAAATTAATTGTTGATGGATTCGGCTTTCAAATTAATTTTTAAGGCCTTTCATTTTGAAATTTCTTGTCAGCAGTCAAAAAATATCCATGGCAAAGCAGCTAGTTCGTCACGCCAAGCAAGAGTCAAAACGACATGTTTACAAAACAAATTTTCATACTGTCTTACAAATTCATTCAAAACTAAGAATAGAAAGCTTTGCCTGATAAATTGTGAGAGCAATACTCTGTTAAAACAAGATGATTGAATTTCAAAATCACCTATGTTTTGGTCGGTCAAAACAAGATTTTTGAATTTCAAAATCAGAATTTGAAAGAATCGCGCTCCCTGCAGCCAGGCAATTCCTAATTCAAATTTGGCCAAAAGACACTTAATTTTTAGATTTTTCAAAAATTGACTCGGCCCCATTCGATTACCTGTATTAATTGATACAGTATATCAGTTCAACTGGTCGTTGTGTACACTACATACATAAATCATATCTGGTGTAACTCTTCTTTGTTTTTCGCCTACAGGTGATTGTCCTAGACACAGATGTTATATTCGCAACTGATGTGGCTGAATTATGGAAAATGCTCAACTTACTTACTGGCCAAAAGGTGAACACTAAAATAAACCATTTAAGTCAGTCTTTGGCTTCCCTTTTCTTGTTGTTTTTGTTGTTTACTGTTATAAGAGACTGGCAATGAAAAGCTCCAACCCACTACCTGTATTTTTTTTATTTATTATTTTATCAAAATAAACATTAATAGACAGTGGTGACAATTAACAAATTGATACCTATATAATTGTGCATTTGAAGGACAAGACATGAGTTTCATGCAACCTCAGTTCATAATTTGTAGTATTTGTAGTGTTCATGATGATTTGAAGTACTGTATTTCGTCATACAGTAAATCAAGAACCAGAAATTGTTTTGTAGACACAAATTTTTTTGATAAATACTGTATATAAAATTATTTATCATTTATACTATTTGGTCATGTGTCTGTTCTGTAGTGTAGTATGTAAACTCACAAAAAGCATCAGAGTGTGATGAGAACACGAGTCATATTGGTGTACCATATGTTTTTGTTCTTATCACATTAGAAACACAAGCACATCAATTGCAACGTGGGTGGTGAAGATACAAAACCGATTATGCAATTGCACACAGAATATTTACAAACACACATTTTCAAATCCGAACACATTCAAGACATAAAACAAAGAAACCTTAGTCCAAAACCAGCAATCAAGTGACAGTTGACTCATTAATAACAGTGACTAAAATCTTCCTATACCACCTTATTTGACTTGGTTTTTGTGGTTATTTTTTGTTTCCAAACACCTGCATTTTCGCTACTTGCTGTCTTTCCTTTAATATACCCTGAAAAATATTAGCCAATCAGATTGCAGCATTCATGAAAGCGAAGTTGTATTTTAGCCAGTCAGATTGCAGCATTTATGATAGTGAATTATAGGTTAGCCAATCAGATTGCAGCATATAATAAATGATAGCGAGTTGTAGGTTAGCCAATCGGCTAGCAGCATTAATGATAGCGAAGTTGTAGCTTAGCCAATCAGATAGCAGCATTCATGAAAGCGAAGTTGTAGGTTAGCCAGTCAGGTAGCAGCATTCATGAAAGTAAACCAGTCATTTTTTACTAATTGTATTTATGTTCTTATTGTGGTTCCAGGCCATTGGGTTAGTTGAAAACCAAAGTGATTGGTATCTTGGCAAACTATGGAAAAACCACAAACCTTGGCCTGCGATGGTAAGTTTTCTTACCAAGGATTCAAAGTTTTTTTTTTCATTTCAAAGAACGGAAGAGTTGCTAAACAATATATAACAGGGGCTGAGTATTAACAAGGATGTGACCTTAATCAAGGAACACTCTTTCTAACTCATTGTTTTCCAAGGCTTGGCTTCTTAGAGTCTATTTTGTTGTTTAAAAGTTTGCCCAACAGATGTGTGGCAGCCGGTTGTTGCAACACTGTTGACTGAGTAAGGTTGCTAGCTTAAGTGTGTTCCGGGCTGATGTAATGGTCCTTTCTAGGCCCCAGTCCACTTTGTGTGTGGTAATGACTTCTTGGTAACTTTCGCCGTTTAAAAACCAGCAAAAACAATAATGATTTTTCAATTCATCAAAAATGTTTATTTATATGATGAACTGCTCAATACTAGAAGTTTTGGCTAACTATTGGAAGGACTTAACCACTGACTAGTTACCTGTGGCTTCTGATTAATAGTGGTAACTAAACTAATTGGAGTGCAATTTGGTCGGAAATCATATGCCTGATTTCAAATTAAAACAAGGGTGCAAGTGCAAAATCAATTTATTTATTTTCAATACCGATACATCCAACCCTTCTTTAATGAAGATTAATGGCTGGGACCCACGGCTTAACGTCTCTATCCACGGACGGTGTGGTGAAAGAAGGCCGCACAAATATGCATTTATTTTGGGCAATCGGAATTTAGGGCTTTGTGCTCTCTTTGGGAATTTATGGTACTTTTAATTTGGCGGTTTTCACGGCAGATGCACTTGACCTTCCAGTTACACGCTGTTAATACCGAGCTAGTTTTTTCAATGTGTTCAAGCAATTATCTAAATCTTGTAACATAAGTATAATCTAATAAATGCATATCAATGTACATATGTTTAGTACGTTTGTCAGGCCATTACAAAACCTTTACTTAAATTTTACAAACCTCAGTGTTTGTTATATTGTAATTTTCCGTCATTTGTATGCTTGTTAGCAGTACTAGAGTTAAAATGTATTCAATCAGTATGGCAAACTTTGTCACGTATGTGTAATACTTGTTCAACAGTCTGTCAGCCTATTACTGTTTTAAATGGCAAGATTTTGTAATGTATGAACAATACGGTTCTATTGTAATCAAAATTTAATTATTATTATCTGTCGGTCCATTACTGTTATTAATGACCTCTCATTTTTCAGTTGCTTATAATATGTCACTTATTATGAATATAGCTCAAATATATTCCGTCAATTAAGTCAAGTTTTGTAGCATATGAACAATATTTTCGTATTACAATGTAGATTTATTCGATTGTAAGTGTATTGGGTCATTGTCGTTATCTAGCTTAACATTTTGCGGTTTTTTCTTATATTAATATTGTAATTGATTTTGCTCCTCAAGTCCAATAAATGTAACTGGAATACGTCTCTCCTACACCCTTGTACGTTCATGTAGAATTTACAACATAAACTTTTTCTGGGCGGCGGAACGTAGTGACAAAGCACAGAAGTTCAATCTGGGAATCAAATCTGGGACCTCATGCTTGGGATTTACAGGTCTAACTGTTTGAGCCAAGCACGCACACACTAAATATTATATGTAGATTTGAAGTCACAAGTATGATTTCAGACTAAAATTGCACGATGTGAAGTTCAACTACCATTTGAAATTCAATATATCCACTTTGAAATCAGTTTCTGTGATTGGCTGCTCAAAAGAGTGCAATTACAATTTCAAAAGAGTGAGATTACAGAGATTAATACTAACTTTAAAATTATTTAGTTGGAAACCAATCAAATTAAAGCAATTGCAAGACGTGGTCTCAAAGTGGACATGATTAAACTTGTAATTACACTGTACACGGATAGTTTTTTTTAGATTATTCTTAAACTCAGGCTGAGCTTTGTATTATTTCTTCATAGGGTAGAGGTTTCAACACAGGTGTTATTTTACTGGACTTGTTGAAACTAAGGAGCATTGGCTGGAAGAATCTTTGGCGCCTTGTAGCTGAGAAAGAACTGATGAACATGCTGTCAACAGCGTTAGCAGACCAGGTATGGTGCTGGTCTTGGTATGGTGCTGGTCTTGGTATGGTGCTGGTCTAGCTATGGTGCTGGTCTAGCTATGGTGCTGGTCTAGGTATGGTGCTGGTCTAGGTACTGTATTGTGCTGGTCTCGGTATGGTGCTGGTCTAGCTATGGTGCTGGTCTAGGTATGGTGCTGGTCTAGGTACTGTATTGTGCTGGTCTAGGTATGGTGCTGGTCTAGCTATGGTGCTGGTCTAGGTATGGTGCTGGTCTAGCTATGGTGCTGGTCTAGGTATGGTGCTGGTCTAGGTATGGTGCTGGTCTAGGTATGGTGCTGGTCTAGGTACTGTATTGTGCTGATCTTGGTATGGTGCTGGTCTAGCTATGGTGCTGGTCTAGCTATGGTGCTGGTCTAGGTATGGTGCTTGTCTTCGTATGGTGAAGGTCTAGGTATGGTGCTGGTCTTTGAATGAGGCTGGTCTAGGTATGGTGCTGGTCTAGGTATGATGCTTGTCTGATATAGTACTGGTCTAGGTATGGTTCTGGATTAGGTATGGTGCTGTTCTAGGTATAATGCAGGTCTAGGTATGGTGCTGGTCAAGTTATGGTGCTGGTCAAGGTACGGTGCTGTTCTAGGTATAATGCAGGTCTAGGTATGGTGCTGGTCAAGGTATAATGCTGTTCTAGGTATAATGCAGGTCTAGGTATGGTGCTGGTCAAGGTATGGTGCTGTTCTAGGTATAATGCAGGTCTAGGTATGGTGCTGGTCAAGGTATGGTACTGGTCAAGGTATGGTGCTGTTCTAGGTATAATGCTGGTCTAGGTTTGGTGCTGGTCAAGGTATGGTGGTGTCCTAGCTATAGTTCTGGTCTAGGTATGGTCCTGGTCTAGTTTGGTGCAGGTCAAGGCATAGTGCTGGTCTAGGTATGGTGCTGGTCTAGGTATGATGCTGGTCTAGGTATAGAGCTGGTTTAGGTATGGTGCTGGTCTAGATAAGGTGCCGGTCTAGGTATGGTGTTGGTTTAGATAAAGTGCAGCAATATAACCCTAGTAAAGTGCACCACTATAGCACTCGACTTGCTTCAAAAACCACATACACTCTGCCTCTCGTACGCACAATTTACAGACTGCACAACATACGTTTCTACACACTCTGGAACTCATTAGATGAAGAACTGAAATCTCTGAGTGTCTCCTCAATTAAATCAAAACTAAAGTTACGCGTGATTTCCGATTATTAAGCTTTTCAAACAGTTTATATTAATGATATTAATGAGGCAATTTATTTTTCCTTTTTTTCCCGCCGCTTACTACGTTCGTATTGCTTATTTTTAGTATATTCTACAATTGTTTTGCCGCATATTCTAGTTTACAAATTCCTAAAGCATTTTGAATATTCACACCTTGGACTCCTGGACTTAAGTATATCTTTAGTTAATTGTGTAAAGGTCACCTGTCTTGATTAAAAAGCTGCAGTTAGTACAAAATTTCGCCCGCAGGATTGCAACCAATACAAGAAAATTCGACCATGTTACTCCTCTTTTCAATAAACTAAACTGGCTCACCATTAAACAGCTTCTATGCTTTAGAGACACTGTCATGATTTACAAGAGTATCAACCAACTCACTCCTAGTTACCTTAGCAACATATATGTAAGAGATCCAACGTTCATGAATGGAACATCCGCAATCGTGACGCGCTACAGACTCCTCCTCTTTACCGCACTGCAGCTCATTTGCCTTTAGAGGAGCAAATCTCTGGAACAGTTTACCACCTAATTTAAGAAACTGCACTTCACTAAAATCGTTTAAATTTCAATTACACAATTATTTCAACTCTCATGACTGAGTAATTAGTTTTTATTTGCAATTAGTGTATTTTAGTTAGTGCCCAGAATTTCAAATAAGATATTTATATAATTAACATCTATTTATAATTGGCATTTCTTAATTGACATTTTTCAATTAGCATTTATATTCTCAGATTTTAAACCGTGTGGATTGTAAATTGGTTCTGAAAAGCCCTTCAAGGAGAATTGATGAAGTATCAAAAATAAAGTTATCTTGATTAACCCTTTTGCATGGTTATATACAAGTGGCCTACACTCATCAAACTGTAAATTTCTTATTTTTATAACTGTCATATTTCCTTCGATTAATGATTGGAAATAAAATTTTTTGTTGTTGTAGGTAAGGGTTAGGTTAGCAAATTAGGGTAGGATTAATGGAGTCGTATAACTGTTGAACCATTTTGTGGTTTGCCTACACGAAGTAATTCAAAATCTGAAGGATTCAAAGGGAGTTTCGAACCTGCTGTTAACAAAATATTTCTTCTATGTGTTGCACTGTAGGACATTTTCAATGCTGTACTGAAGAGCCATCCGCACATAGTCCACAAGCTTCCATGTACCTGGAATTTACAATTGGGTGATAACACAAGAAGTGATGTAAGTTTGTTGTAGATAAAAACCATTTAATGCATTTTGTCTTCATTACTTTCATCACCATCATTACTAAGTTTCGTCATCATCTATCTCAATCATTGTCATCTTCATTAATCACCATGTCCATAAGCAAATATTGTTGCTTTAGTAAAACTACTCAGGTGATTATAGAGTTTCCGCTACTCTGATTGGTGGAGGCTGACGCAATAGCCGGCTATAATCACCTCACGTGGAGTGATTATAGCCGACCTGTAAACAAAATGGTTGATGTTTCCGAGGAAGAATTTAACGCGATGAAAAAAAATGTTTCCAAAAAAACACCAAATGCACAACAAATATTGGAATAACGGTTTTATCATTACGACGATTTGCACTAATTAATGAAAGTAGAAAGGTGTCAAATGTCAATACATGTGATTGAGCAAATGACAACAAACACAATTTTGCACAAACTGATCTTCCTTTATTTCACAGAATGGTTTCGATAACAAACCCAATTTATCACTAATTTGAAAGTATGGAGTTGAATAAAATGAATCAAAGCCTCTTGAAGTTTTGTGTTTCCAGTAAAAGAAAAGACGGAACTTTTTATAAAAGAACAAGTTTGGTGCCAATACGAGCAGCTCTCGATTGCCATCTCAAGTCAACACTGCACATTAAGAAATTTTCACTGTGATAACCAATTGTTTAGTGAAGCCAATGAAATACTGAAATCCTACCTGAAACAGCTTGTCAATGAGGAAAAATTCAAACAACAAAAGCAGATTCTTCGCGTTTTAGCACAGAATCCACCAGTACTGTAGAAAGATTTATGCTGTCAACTAGTTCAAGTGGCCTGAATCCGGGAGTAATTCTCCCCTCTTTAAGTTTCCTGAATGGCTTATTTACTTTCAATGTTAATGTAAACAATTGTGTTTGTATTTTGACTTGACTTGGCCGGTTATTGCAGCTCTTTTTGCTACATTTGTGGCTGTTGTTTTTGCACACAAACCATTAAAAATGTGTTCACTTTGCTTTTTTCAACTGATCATGTGATCTGCGCGCGCTGCTAGCTGCTGTGCAATGGCGCATGGCAGTTTGAGTTCATAAAAACACAAAATTTTCCATTTCTTGCTTGGCTGTTTTTCGCTCAGTGTAATCACCTGAGTAATTTTACTAAAACAATTATTCGCCTCAGGCTTAGTGAATATCTGGGTAATGAATTAACCCTTCAACTTCATCTTTGGGGATTATTCACCAGATATTCACTTCGCCTTCAGCAAATAATTATTGTTAAATATCATGAGTTGACATCAATTTCACTCGTATCACACTGTCATGAACGGCGCTAATTTGCTCCTAGACTTTTTAAAAAATGGACCTACTGGTCACTCTAGATTAGTAACATGAAAGGCTACATGCATTAGTCTAAACTCAAAGACAAAACTAAAGTGGACAAGCATGTGAACGGTCAAGATGTGGTTGTGATTGATCCATTTTGAAAGTTGCTGTCTATGTTGCCACTCAGTATAGCAAACTGCATGATGTTTACTGAAATAAAATTTGTTTCAGCTAGTAATAAAATGCAATTTCTTTTTATTCCCAACATTGTGAATGTTTATAAAAAAAATATGGGCTAGTAGGTTTTGTTTATGGACTAATATTTTTCGTACTGAAGTGACTAGTGCTAAAAGAAATGAGTTTCGAGCACTGAATGATAACAATAGAACTGCAAAGGAGCACATCCAGAAATACTTCTCTTTCCAACAACTTACAAATTATCTGTTATCAGTGATGATTCTATTTGTTGAATTTACCTTCTCATATGTGTTGTTTGCAGCTTTGTTACCACGAAGTGGCAGAATTCAAGGTACTACAGTCTTTGTACTTTCTCTTTTCTCGCTTTCTCTTTTGCCGGCACATATTCCTTTGTGAAAAGTTACGGCTGGCTGCAAAGGAGGGGGGGGGGGGGGGCTTACGAAATTTTATGGGGTCTACAAAGTAAATAAGGGACCGTGAAAATAAATTGAAAATCCAAGTAAATCCCTTCCAGCCCCCTCCCTGACAATAAAGGAGCAATATCCTGACTCAGGAGAGTAGGTTCTAGTGAGAGATAACCCGAAATCAAGTTTATGTCGTAGAGTGGTAAATCAGACTGCATCTTATTCATCCTGAAGTCGTATTTGTCTTGACCTGAACAACAACATTTCATCTCTTCGCTATCGTTTCTATCAATATTCCTTTTTTCTCCCCAAACGTTTAAATTGACTTGAGATCCCCCGTGCTTTTATCTCGCCACAATGGGCTTCGTCATGGAATCGGTCCACGTTTGGAGTCAACTACAAAAGAAAACAAAAAAACATACAGATCATTTCCTGAATTATAATGAATTGTAGCGAAACATTAAGATCATTGAATGCATGGTTTGAACGAAAGAATTATGAACAAACAATCGAGTTCACACGCCATAACTACAAAAGCAAAATCAATCAGTACACGAGAATTTGATTGTAATACTTACCTGTTCAATTAATAACCTCTTTCGATTCCATCTAAGTGCTGTAGAAAATCGTTAAAAATTTCAGAAGTGCATTAGCATTGTAAACTAACTGCAAATCTTTCTCACATGAACTGATCGTTACCCACTCTTGTTTGTTTCAGTTAATATCGAACACATTTGAAGTAGACTAAAACTTAGTCTCCCATAGCGGGACATTGCCCCTTTAACTGTGGGCACTCCTCTACAAAGGCTGATTTGAGCTGTGATTTTGGGTTTGACAGGTCTTTTCCGTGGTCAATTCAAAAGATATTTTATAAGAACCCTAATCATTTCCTTTAAAGAGAAAAAATTACTGCTAGAATTCGGGCTTAACCCAGGGTTAATGTAACCAGCCTTCGAAGGGTGCTATCTTTGTTTCTATCATTTATTAACTACATGGTGCCGCTCGTGAGAAAGGTCTCATGCCTTGCGAGGCGCGAGTCAATTTTAATGAGGCTTTTGCGAGGCAGGGAAGAACAACTCTTGTGATGTCTCGTGCGGTGCACGAGAGAAGGACGCATTGTACAAAAGCAAATGGTGCAGAATTTCTAATTTGCACTTCAACATCTTTTGTTCTATGACGACTTCAAGCAAACGTGGTCGGTTTACTTCTAGAGCACTTGAACTTGTCATAGGAAGAAAAAAATTGAAAAGTTCGGAAAGAAGCTTTTAATTTTCAAGTTGCACGTTCTTGAGTACCTCACGAATTATGATACCTGTCCCACATCGCGGAAAGCATTTTACTGTTTGTGAAATGATTATTTTGTAACTAGATATTAAATATTCATTATTTGTAGATTATACATTGGAACTCCCCTAAGAAGCACAGTATCAAGAACAAAAATGGACGATTGTTTCGAAACTTGTATTTAACCTTCCTTAGAAGACTCGAGTATGACGGGAACTTACTAAGGTATGGACGCAGTGTTTGCCGAACCTCTGTTAAGCAGCTATCCTCGAGACTTTGAAAAGTGGCCGCTTAATAGATGTATCAAATACGGCAGTTTACTGACGTCAAAATTGTGTAAACAATAAAGTGAAATGTGAGAACATTATTACATATTGCCTGAACAGCATCACTCTCGTCCTTAAAGACTTAAAATTTCGTTCACAAAACGACAAATATGGTACTAGAATAGTATAGAAGGAATTTATTTTAACTCGTAGGTTGTTAAGAAAGAAAAAGACGAACATGTTTGCAGACTATCCAACTTCCAGAAGGCTTTAAATCGCGATAAGTTTTTCCGAGAGATGCTGGCTTGAACGCTGAAATTCCCCCCGCCATGCCATTTCTAAACAATAGATGATAAAGAATGATGCTATTCCTAAAAAAATAGCAAGTGAAAATAGAGGTTTCTTAGTTATTCTTGACTACTCACTAACTGTCAACGACGGCTACTGAGTATTCACGCTCCACGGATCCACTGCATAAAAGTACGTCATTTAGTTTGATATTTCTTGCATTTTCTTCAGTTTTTCGGGACAGCTGAGTTGGGTATTTTGCATTTTGTTTTCTTTTATGAGAATTTGATAAAAAAATTTCACAACAGGAGTTGAAATCGGGATTTTTCCTATCCCGATCGCACATTAGTCGGGATTCAGGATTTTCAAGCAAAATCGGAATAATCCCAACGAAATCGGGGAATGGGTTGGGGGGGTTGGACAGTCCGTGTTTGGAATTATAAATCTCTTTACTCAGTTTTACTTCTATTGACCTTCCATACGGGTTTTCCTCTGATACCCATAATGGCGGCTGTCGGGGAGTTCGACTGAGTCTGATTCAAACTTGAATTTCTACATTAAAGTTACGGGTTTCCTTTGTCTGCAATACATTTTTGAAAACCTTAATAGATAAGCTTTTGAATGAGAGTAGATTCAGCTTGTCCCTCGAGATGAGTATTGGAACCACCTCATGTGATAGACTATGTATGGGGTAATCGGTGACAGCCCTAAGAAAGGCTGTTTCAGCAGTAGCGTTTTCGTTTGGTGAACCTCCCGATTTTTTCACCGCGTTCCCGAAATTTCTCCCCTGCTCCAGAAATTTAGTTATGATTCTTGGGATTTTACCATACCTAATGTATGCTGGCTCCCACAATTGTCTCGATCTCCCGATTCCCGTTTTTTTTCTCATAATTCCCGAGATTTTTGTGTAAATTTAAATTTGTACAGACAAACTGTATATGTTGTTGAAATAGAAACACAAAACAGTAACTGTTCATCAGCTGGATTCCCAAACTGTGTGCAATTACACACTGGAATTCCACAAAAATCCCGAAAAAGCCGTTCTTAGGGCTGTCACCCCCCGTGGACAACATGGCCGAAGCTTCTGCCAAATATTTTATACTATGGGGTGTCATTTCAATGTACTTTCTTAGTTGGCCTTTGTTGAATGCAACAAATGTGTTAAAATTACGAATTCGAACTTCAGTTTATTATCATTTCGCAGACAAGAACTTTTTCGCTGTGATGATGATGAAGATGATGAAATTGACAGTAAGGAAGGTCAGCAGCCAGCACAAACAGCTCACGTGATTGGATCATTACCAGCAGTTCCAACCAAGGTATGGTATTGCCATATACAGCTAATACCAAAGCCTTTTACCTTTTATGTAGTATTTATACACATGCCACTCAAAGCTCAAATACATCATTCTTTAGAATTCCAAAGAGCGAAAAACAATCGAGAAAGCTCAAGATCTTTTTAGTTTTATTCATTTTATGAATTTAAATCTCCAAAATTGGTTTTTCTTGGGGGGTGGGGGTGGGAGACTAGCCTAAAAATTCACTTTTTTACCAAATGAACAACTCTTTTTCTAAAAAATCCTTAGATTTTATTGAAAATGAAGAAAAATTAGATAGTAGTTACAGCCGTACTTTTAGCTAGCACATCATTAGCTACCGCTGCTGCTGCTACATACTACTACTGCTGCTGCTGCTGCTGCTGCTACATACTACTACTGCTGCCGCTGATACTATTGCTGCCGCTATTACTAAATTACTGCTGCCACTGCTATCGCTGCTGCTGCTACATACTACTACTTCTGCTGCTGCTGATAGTATTGCTGCTGCTATTACAATATTACTACTGCCACCGCTACCGCTGCTGGTTCTATTAAAACTGCTGATGCTGTTGTTGTTATTAAATTGTTCTGCATTACTCTTCCATCACCAATCCTATTCTTACTTTACAAATTCCAGTTCCATTGTTTCATTGTCTGATTCATCTTTTTTAATTCACAGACAGCTGGAGATGGCAGCGATGACGAGTGTTATGATTTTAAGCGTGAGCAGACACTCATTCACAGAACTCACATTTTCTATCTGGACTATGATTTTAAACCAGTAAGTTCATTAGTGTGTAAGAATGCTGAACAGGCTTTTTTTCCAAGCATATCAATAGTTTATTAAACTGGGTGTGGTTGTTCAAAGACCGATTAGGCCCAACCCAGATTAAGTTTTTAACCCATGCTTTTGTTTCTTAACTGACTTGGTTAGGAAATTTGTGTTATCATGTTTGTGTTGTTTGATATTCTAAGCAGTGTTTCTAAGCAAAGCAAAACTTTCGTTGTAAAATACAACTGTTTGAATTTTTCCTCAATCAAGTTTTTTAATTGGTGCCAGCGGCGCAGTGGCCAAGCCGTTAACTTGTTGGACTCATAACCATAGGGTTGCTAGTTAGAGCCCCAGTTAGACCTTGAGCAAGACACTCTATTCTACTTGTTCTAGTCGACTAAGCTGTATGAAGTAGTACCAGTTGTGCTTGGGCATAGCCTGCAATAGATTAGTGTCCTGTCCAGGGTGAGTCAAAGACTCTCAACCACTTAATCTACAGAAGCTGGAAATAAGTGCCGGCCCTATGAGCCACGTAGGCCTGTAGGTCTGAGAAAGGATTTAGCAATTTAGCTAGTGTTCAAGTAAACCGGCTTTGAACAACCAGGCTCTGATGTATATCAGGAACTTTGTTAAACTCGACCACTATTTTTCAGAAAAAAAGATTTTTTTGATTTGGAAAATATGATAGCCCTTCTCTAGAGCTTACTCCCTTCGTAAGTTGCATTTGTAGTTCACCATCAATAGTTGCTAGTGATGAAAGTGATGGTGATGTTGACGGTGGTACCAGTGATGATAAAGATTGTGATTGATGTTGGAATTGATAATAACCATTATTGTTGGTTGTGGTTGATGACGTATCCAGTAATGACAAAGATGGTTATTGTGATAATCGTGATGATTTAGGTTTGTTAGTGGCAACATTAGTTATGTCATTGAAAGATAGTGGTGATGAATAGGATTATAATTGAGGTTTGTTATTGACAACATTAGTCGTGTGATTGTGATAGTTATATTGAATGGGATGGTGATAATGATGTTGACAAATATAAATGAAAACTGAGGTTATTTTCTTTCCAGCATAACAACGAACCTGATGTTACCCTAATTGCTCAGCTTTCTATGGACAGACTTCAGATATTGGAGACACTGTGTAAACACTGGAAAGGTATGTGGTGGGGCAAAGATGCTCTACCAAAGTTCTAATCGGTGTTTATATTAAGGGAATAAAACAGTATCGCGCGTGTTTCTAGACAATTTTAGAAAGTGGTTATGATGTAAAAGGGCACGAGAAAAGTGTTGAGAGAAAACGTGGCGAAGCTGAGTTTTCTTTCTGCTTTTCGAGTGCCCTCTTACGTCATAACCATTTTCTAAAATTGTCTAGAAACAGAAGCGATGCTGTTTTATCCCTTTTAGAAAATAACTATAGATAAAGTGGATTACCCTGTTTTTTGAAAAAAGGTCTTGAGCTGTATGACGTCAAATCCATTTTCTATTCTCTCATATAAAATAGATTTGTAACCAATGAGAGCGCGCGTTATATCAGGATTATTTTCTAATACAGTATTAGAACATAATCCTGATATAACGTACACTATGATTGGTTACAAATCTATTTTATACATACTTCGCTCTATTCGTGAATATATTTCCGTACTATGTACTTTCTTTAGAAGGAACTTCTACAAAGGGAATAAAACAGCATCGTGCGTATTTCTACACAATTTTGAAAAATGATTATGATGTAAGTTTGAGAGGAAACGAGGCATGCTTTTGAAGTGCCCGTTACGTCATAACATTTTGTATGATGTAGCGATGCTGTTTTATCCCATTGAGAAAATAACCATAAAGAAAGAAAAAGGATTAACTTCTCTCAACACTTTCTTCATGCCTTCTTACGTCATAACCATTTAATAAGATTGTGATGATGAATTGGATGATAACCACGATGATTGATATAACAGCGCTATGATTGGTTACAAATCTATTTTATATAAGAGGTTTGGTAATAGTTATGACATAAGGGGGCTTGAGGAAAGTGTTGAGAGGATTTAATCCATTCTTTATGCTTATTTCTCAAAGGGACAAAACAGCATCGCTTGTGTTTCTATACAATTAGATAAAATGGTTATGACGTAAGGGGACACTTCAAAAGCACGCCGCATTTTCTCTCAACACTTACATCATAACAATTTTCTAAAATTGTGTAGAAACACGCACGATGCTGTTTTATTCCCCTTGTAGAGTTTTCTTCAAAAGAAAGTGAACAGTACGGAAATATATTTACAAATAGAGCGAAGTATATGAGCAAGTAAGTGTTTTGATGCCAATGACGACTGAATAAATTTCTGTACAAAGAACCTGCTGTGAAATGAGCTGATTTAATATTAAAATTAACACAAGACTTCTTTGGATTTGTAGTAAATAATGTGAGCAAACACGGGCCAAGATATCACAACCACAATCCAAAATTCAATTCTCAAAAGCCTGCAGCTTACTAAAGATAGTCAACCTTTCCGGAAACGATGGCGGCTGTACATTTTACCGCAATGCATTTCGAACTTTACACCGCTAAAAGAAACTCGGGGAAGGTAACAGTTGGTAAAACTCTTCCCTGTTTTAACAACACTGTGTGTGTGTAAAATTTGAGGCTTACAGGCTCTCGCTATGCGTTTTTATGGTCCAATATGTACACATTTATGTACAGGTCGCCATCTTTGTGTGAATGAAAGGAAAATCGGTTCTTGCTGACTCCGCCATCTTTGCTTCTTTCTCAATTGAATGAGAAATCTGCTTTGCCATTGACTTTCACAAACTCTCTTTGTTCCTCGCTCCCCTTGAAAAATCTTTTGGGCATTACTTCTTCATCCCTTTGGTTCTTGCAAACAGTGTTCATATAATTGTGGACTTGTGTAAATAAAATTATATCAAAAGAACACTTCACAGAAGCAAATCTTTAGTTGTTCACAAACTGAGGCCTTTATTAGCTAAACACGACAATAAAAAGCCTATTTGGAGTTTGTCTTAATGTACCTGTTTGTGTTGGACCTTCTGATTGAAATACAAATCTTGTTTTCCTAGGTCCCATCAGTTTAGCTATTTATTTGTCAGACAGTGAAACACAACGATTCCTACACTACGCTCTCAACTCGGCTGTTATTTCATCAAGAAGAAATATTGGGTATCACATGGTGTTTAAGGAGGGAGTGAGTATATTGACAATGTTTTACCTGTTACGTACAGTTCACAACTATCCCCCGAATTTGAGGACGGTGTTTAATGAGTATTTATTCACCGAAGTAGGGGTGAATAGACAAGGGTACTCACCGAGCCACAAGAATGTCCACCAACTGGCAATGTTATTTCACTGAAAAGCATTACTATACCACTAACTAGCAACGTTATACCACTAACTAGCATTGTTCTATCACTAACTAGCATTGTTATATCACCAACATAATCGTTACCATTAATTATCATCATGATAAACATCGTTGTCGCTCATATTATCTTTGACGTTATGATAGGATCTTCACAGTTGTGTACAAAATTTAAAAAATATTTCAGGCTTCAATGAAATTCGAACCTCTTTTTCATCATTCTCTTTTTAACCTTTTACCTCGTTTTAAAGAAAGCTATCTACACCTTAAAAATCCTCGAAATTTGCTGCCTCACTCAAATACCGAACGGTTCAAATCATCAGTTTTAGACAGGCTTCATATTCCAATGTAATTATTTGTCGTTAGTTTAAAATCAAATTTTAAAAGTAAAGTTTATGCTTGTATTTGTATTAGTGAACTAGCATGTTGTAATTTTTAGCAAGTAGCATGCTGTTTGCAAGGTAAAACATAGACATTGTTATCGCCATTGCTTACCAATTATGGCCCTCAATGTTCGTCTTTAGTTTTGTGTTTCAGTAACTGCTCAGTAGACTGTTTTTCATTATTTTTCTATTGATTCATGACTCACTGGTGAATTGTTATTTTCAGGAGTTTTATCCTGTTAACTACTTGAGGAATGTGGCATTGGACAACGTGCGTACATCACATGTTTTCTTGAACGATATCGACTTTCTTCCCATGCCAGGGTTGTACACTTTTATAAAGTAAGTTTTTAGCCTAAGCAAGCAAGATTTAAATACTGTTCTTGCATATGACGCTAACATTTGACAATGCACCTTCTGGAGCAAATGCATGTTTCGATTAACATGATCTTCAAAGAGGTCAAGCTCTGACTACTGTAACTAACCAAAGGCAAGTGTAGGAGAAACTGAGAAAGAAAGCCCAAACTGCTCCGAATAGGAATCATTACTGTAGTTTCCTCGATAGCTCAGTGGTTAGAGCAACTCCCATGTGGGCTGGGTACGATTCTCTTTCGGAGCAGTTTGGTTTTTATCTCGGTTTCTCTTACACTTACCTTTGGTATATTACAGCATCTCAGAGTGAAGACAAACAGTGCACCTACACTTACTTCAATACTACTTGCTACCTGCTTTGGCCTATCGCCCCGGGCGGAGCACAAACCATTGATGACTCTCCTCGACTGATTCGTCTCCTTGCTTTTCTTTCTTCCTCTTCCCACGTCATTCTCCTCAACTCTACTTCCTTATCTTTCCTGTAAATGTTTCTGGGGTGATCCTCCCACCCCGCCCTCTTTAACAAGCAATACTAACTGGGGGAAAATCAATGTTGCAGGCAGATTTTGCGAACAAATGAAAAGACAGACAATAAGGTAAGATTAGTTGTATGAAGTGTAATGCTCACTGAGACCTTTTTGTTTACTCTCTTTAACTTTGTTGACTTTACATATTGTAAAAAGTAAAATCATCATCAATCGTGGAGAAAACGTGTGTTCATAACTTGTCTTTTTCTTCGTATCAAATGAAAACAGAACTGTTTGGAACGAGGGAATTTTTGCGGCTCAATGTAGATGTTTTTGTTTATGAGTCATTAAACGTATTATTTTATAAGATGATCATTCTTTCTCCACAGGCGTTTGTTGTTCCGGCGTTCGAAACCCTTCACTACAAGATAAATTTTCCAACAACAAAAGCGCAGCTTCTAAGCTTATGGGATCTGGGTACAATATTTACCTTCAGGTAGGAAATTCGTAACAGCAGGATTTGGGCGTATGGGATTTAAGTACGAAATTAACCTTTACGTACGAAATTCTTAACAGCAGGTTTTGGACTTGGGTAGGAAATCCTGTACAGCCGCTTTTGGGTCAAGGGATCTGGGTACAATATTAACCTCTAGGTAGGGAATCCAGTACTGCAGCTGTTGGGTCCAAGGGATCTGGGTAAAATATTAACCTCTAGGTAGGGAATCCTGTACAGCAGCTATGTTGTGTCTAAGGGATCTGGATACAAAATTAACCTCTAGGTGCGGAATCCTGTACATGAGCTTCTGCTCTCTGTGATCAGGGTAGGATATTAGCTTTTAGGTATAATAAAAAGATGCAGACTGCCCTAAGCCATCTCAAACCCCCTTGATCTATTATATATTAACCTCTAAGTACCGATACTAGCTTTTAGGTATGATGAAAAGATGCAGACTGCCCTAAGCCATCTCAAAACCCCTTGATCTATTACATATTAACCTCTAAGTACCGATACTAGCTTTTAGGTATGATAAAAAGATGCAGACTGCCCTAACTCATCTAACCCCTCTTGATCTATTATATATTATTTTTTGATTGTAGCAACTTCGTCTGCTTGCAAGTATGCTACCGTCAGTGACAACTTAAAGATCCTTACCTTTCTTTTTAAATTTAAACTTACAGGAGACTGCTACAAACCTATCTAACAACTACAAATTTAAACAACTTTACATATTCTTAAAGAAAGCTACATTCTCCGCAGCTAGACTATTAGATATACACCTATACTATACATTAATCAAGGAAAAGTAAATGGTCTCCATTTCTTTAGGAATTCCTTTCTTACTGTAATATGTTTTGCGTTTGTCTTACCAGGTATCATGAGTGGAGCCGGGGGCATGCACCCACAAACTACGCCAAATGGCGAACAGCTACAACTACTTACACAGTAAGAGTTTGGCTATGATAATGATGATTATGATGATGATGATGGTGATGATTAGGGCAATGATGATCACTCTTTTATGTTACAGAGTTAGGATCAAGAAAACGATGCCGGTCTTTAGAGAGTCGCATTCTTTTGTTATAGACTAGCCTCGTTCGAGAGTAAAAATGATTTCTTAGAATTTTATATATAGCTTTACGCTTAGTTACTCTTAGTTTTTAGATTGTCAGACAAAATATTTTTCTCTCCGTTTTCCTTTCTATTTCATAGATAATAATCCGTTTAGTCTACTTACATTAGTTACCACAGAATAACGGAGAATTACCTTTCTGTACAAAGGAAAAATTAGCAAAGTTAGAAAATATTAATGGTTATTGAGATGATGGTAATAATAATGGTAAAGTGATTATGTGATGATGAAGATAGTGATGGCGGTAAAGTTGTTAGCAATGATGAAGGATTTATAAATGATGGTTATGACGATAACGATAAAGTAATAGACAGGGTTGACACGGTCCTTGAAAATCCTGGAAATACTGGAATTGGGGAAAAAAATTCCAGGCCCTTCAAAACCCTTGATTTTGAGTCAATGTCCTTGAAAATCTTGGAATTGTGAAAAAAGATCTCCAGGCTCTGGAAAGCCCATGATTTCGGGTCAAGGTCCTTGAAAATCCTGGAAATGTGAAAAAAAGGTTCCATGCCCTAGAGAGCCCCTGAATTTGGGTTCAGGTCCTTGAAAATCCTGTAAAGTCCTGGAATTGTTAATATAGCGTGTGTGTTGTTAAAATGTCCCCGTACCCAATTTTGAGGAATTGTGTAAACTCATCTGTTCAGGTAATAATAAGGTGAGGTATAATTTAACTTTTTAAAACTAGATTATTTTAAACCTGTATAAGCTTTCTATTGCAGTTGTAACCTTCCTCGGATGTGGTAACCTCAGATGGAGGCGAGTTTGCCAAGCCAAGTGACATTGTCTGAACAGAGATGATGGACGTTACGATCTACCCGCGATCTTGCACAACACAATCGAATCACGAATTCGCGGGCGGGGGAGCAAGGGGGTCCTTTCCCTCCAACTAACTCACTTGGCTTAGTAACCTTGCCTCTCTGTGGTTACCATACCTGAGGAAAGTTGCAGCTGCAATCGAAAGCTTGTACAAGTTAAAATTGTCAAAAAGTTTTGAAATACCTTTCATATTTAAAAGAGAAGAGTTTTTCTTTCTTTTAATTTGTAACGCGTTTGAGCTAAATCTAGTGAATTACGTTCTGTTTACCAGATTCAATGGGAACAAGACTTCGAGCCTTACGTCATCGTACCAAGCAACGTGACCAGATACGACAATAGATTCGTTGGATTTGGCTGGAACAAAGTCTCTCATATTATGGAGCTCCAGGCTCAGGGGTAATGTATTATGTATCGAGTTGGATTCGTTACTACTTTGTATTAAACAGAGCTTTCTTCGGACCAGAATTCTCTACTGAATCTCGAAGATTATCCATTGGGAATTACTTGCATTGGCAGAGGTGCCAGGAAAATAGCAGTTTTAATGAACAACGTTCTTTATGAAGATGTTATATGGTTATACGCTTTTAAAAGAGTCTTTCTCTGTTCACTCTTTCTTTCTTCTGGTACCCACTGTTCTCTGCTGTTTTCTACTCTGGCTTTTGTTCTATACTTTACATTTGCTTGGGTATCTCTCTAACTGATCATTGTAAAACGCTTTTGAGCATTCATATGGAAATGGCGCTATATAAATGCACCACTTTACCTTTTACTTTTTTTCCACCGTTATTCGAGAACTTTTGCTTCGCCTTTCGTTGTTAAAAGACACACGGTCGATTACCAAGATCTACTGTATTATCAAATACCATGATGCTTTGCGTGATACTGTTCATCAAACTTTATCCTAGCCAAACTGGTGTTTGACTCTTTCAGCAGTTGCCTATATTTCAACATCTAAATTCTCAATACCCGTACAAGACATTTGGTAATAAGAAAATGGGATTTGATCAAACACAGTTCAGCAGCTAGAGATGAAAAGTAAAGTTCTCCTAAACCGGTAATATGAAAAGTATGGGTTTAATTTGGGAGAATTTAGCAACACGTCAGTTGATATAGGACTAAAAGGGTTAACCAGGAAAGTTATATGTCTTTCAACCACGTTTAAGAAACCTATAGAGTGTCCTGCACTCTTGTCTCATGTTAACTGTTTTGTTTTATTTTTGCAGTTATGAGTTCATTGTTCTTCCTAATGCATTCATCGTTCATATGCCACATTCTCCCTCTTTGGATATTTTCAAGTTCCGATCAAACAAGCAATACAGAAAGTAAGTGACAACTTGGGTTGAAATTGGCTTGTGTATTTCGTTGGTGGCCTTTGTTATTGCTGTTTATGGCATGCATTTTATAACCACTCAGATCAACTCAGACTTGTTAATTGTTGAGATAAAGATTATGTTCGTTACAAAATCGCTGGGCTTTGTTAACAGGGTAAAATATTTGCGAATTAATTGCATGCGCCTGGGTGTTTTGATCAAGAGTGGTACTGCTTTTACGATTACTCAACGCTGATTGATTGCAAAAAATCCCACTCACAGTTATAACAATGATGATGATGATGATTGCGATAACGATCGTAATAATGGTGGAAGTGATTGTTATAGAAGTGATGACGTTTTTTGGAATGATGATAACGGTGATGATTATGTGAGAAAGTGATGATGGTGGTGAACGTATAAGTAATAATAGTGATAGTGGAGGCAGTTGTATTATTGTTACGGATACATTGAAATGATGACGAGGATGATAACCATGACGATAGAGAAGTGATGATGTTGATGGTGATCGTAAAGGTTATAGTGATAGTAATGATAGTGGCGACGATATCATGAAAGGTATGGTGACTGACGATAAAGTAGTGATGATCGCCACGACAGTCATTCTTGGGTGGGTGATAGTGATGGCATTGGCGTTGCTATGATGACATTTTTAATTAACCCAGTTAAGGTAGACCCTTGTATCGGTTCACGATTGTATGATAAGTACTGGTTTGCTCTTACAGATGTCTGAAGGAATTAAAGGAAGAGTTTACAAAACACCTCGTCGATAAATACGGTTCGGAGAAACTTGCCTACCTGGAAATGGACACGTAATGGTGGTCAGCGGTTGTCCCTTGTAATGAAAATCGAGTGCACTCTCAAGTGGAGCGAGATGTCGAGGAAAGATTTAGCTACAAAGAGCTACCATCAGCGGTTGTCAGCCAAGCTTGAACAATAGATAAGAAACTCTAAAGCAATGGAGTTTCTGCTTAAGTTTTAATCGCTGGCGAAAAGTTTCACTAAAATCAAACACAGACTTGCAAAATCCTGGTGAGTAGAGCAACGTGAAATCAACAAGGTTCTGAACATAAAGTTATTACACGTCAGTTCAAGGTATTTGACGAGTCGAGCGATATTGAATCATATGACCACAATCTGAGGACAGAAAACTGATGCGAAAAACGTTCGAGTTACCAAGGCGCGGTTGCCGCATACACTACGTGTGCTTTGGACATTTGGGTACGTGGATTCTGTGGCTAGAAAAATTGAACCGTGATTTCGTCCGTTTGATTAAAGCTTCGACCTGGCTGAATGATCAATCATAAGTGCACACGGGTATTCCCCGGTTGGTGATGGAAAATCCGCCGCAAAGTAAAAACCAACCAAAACAGTTCCTATAAATTTTTTTCTAAAATAATATATACATTCAATTTTTTATGCAATTTAATTCGAGGGAATATTAAGTTGTATTTATTCTGTCTATGAGTACAAACAAACGTTTGGGAGATTTTCGACTTACCCAGCTTTTAATGGTTTTGATTGTGCTGGTGGTGGTGGTGGGGGGGGGGTGTTAAACGTTTTATTTTGTTGTTTAGTTAATAAACTGACAGGAAAAAAGTTAAGTTAATGTTAGAGTTGTCTTATTGTTAGTTTTGGGCCTATTTGTATCGCTGTTACAAATGCGATTGTTCCATACATTATGTAGCCAACGACTGCAGGAGGCCGCCTCCCAACGTCTAGGACCTAAACCCCCTCATTTTCTTTGGTCCTGGGGATCTAGGTTCTAGCTAAGAGAGAGCAATAAAGAAATTGGTAACCGGTTGCTAGTTGTGCTGTATCGTTTGCCGTCCTGTGTCTTTTTCTGCCCACCCCGACAGGGTTGATTGTTGACTACCGTAAAGACTCTAATAAGCTCCCCGTCTCTTTAATACGCACCCTTCTCTAATCAACCCCCTCTCTAATCAATCCCCCATACCATACAAAACAATACAATACAATAACATTTATTTGGTTCACCAGAGGATCTTCAACCAAATTTACAGCGAATTTGTTTGAATAAAATACCTATACATATAATAATTACAATGTTGTTTAAAAGTATTTTGCAACCTTTGAAGACTACACTAACTAAACTATATTAACTGTATATATCTGTAAAAGCAAACTACAGTAATCATGTGATAAAAATCACGATTTAAGCTGTAACTTAAAGGATAAAAGATATTTACATTGTTTGGTCTGAGCAGGGATACTGTTCCCCCCCAGATTTTAAATAACCTCCCACCCCTCTCCCCTCCCCTTCTCCCTCCCCCTCCAACGTAAAGACAGTGGAGCTAAAAGACAAGGCGTCTTGTATCAAAAATATATTTTGTCAACGGTTCTGTTTCAGTTTTTGAAAAGTGCTGGTTATAACACCATAGGAACACTAGAAGCACTGGTTGCCATGACACGTGTTTGATAACCAGACTTCATGTTATGCTTCTGTCATTGGCTATAGTGAATTTTAGATTATTCCCTGGCTAAAATAAAATATCCTAAAAAATCAAGTGTCGCTAAGTAAGCGTGATGGAGTAAAAAACGCGGGTTTAATGTAACAAATGCGTTTAAAACAGCCATAAAATAGTTTCAGTGTTCTGTGGCAACAAAAACGTTAATAGAGTCAATACTGTCCGATTATGAGGCGATCTCTTTATGAGACTTCACAGTTTACGAGACAAGAGGACGGATGATGCAAAGCTTTGACGTGTTTTCCCTATAAGAATGCGTCACATATTTTGTTTCTGTTTTATTTTGTTGATGCATGAAATTCATCCAAGATGTGTGTTAAATCCAATGTCATTTATATGGAATCAAAAGGAAAAGAAGCCGATTTTTGACTCAAATTTGCAAAAACAAAATGACTAGAAATATGAGTTTTTTTAAAAATCGCTAAATTTAAGTGTCGCTTAAGCTTTATGTATTAAGTTAAATGTTGAGCTACAAGTATTCATAATAACATTTAAAACCACTCTTTTCATTTGGAAATATCACGAAATAAGATCAAAAACTTGACCTGAAATCGCCAAAAACTTTTCAAAAAACTTATTTTTGAAAAGTTTAAATGTAAATTGAGTGTTACAGAATGTAGTTCAGAGCAAGTTACCTTAAGACAGGACGAGACGGACTCTCTTTTATTTTTAACAATATCGTTTTAACATCGAAAGGGCGAGAAACCTCAAGGGACATAAATTAAAGTCACGAAACAAAAACAATTTTGACAGCTTAGGTGTTGTCATAGCAACGCGTCACGCTGGTCTTTAGAGTGAGTTGTTACACTTTGATCAGTCAGATATCGCATGGAATGTATATACTGCCATTACAATGGTCTTACAAGATAACTAGGAAGATTTAGACTTACTAAAATGGCATTTTCTCCGCGAACGAAGGCATCGCTTGGCATTCCAACACGCGCAGAGCCAGTATCGGGCACTCGACTTGAGGCACGAAGCTTCGTACGGCAAGCCCCGTGTTCGTTTAGGGACAAACCACCGAACACAGCACAACACCGTTTATGGCTTGATATTTCAACGATTGACATCGCAGAAATGGGTAAAATGGACAAGGATTACAACAGCAACCTGTGGAAAAACTTCAGGTTCGTGAGATCCGACAGAAGTGCAATTAGAAGCAGATCAGAGTCAAGAGTTCGTATGGCAAACAAACCGGATTACGAACATGCATTTCGCAGCGATTTGGCTGATGAATACCCGCTTAAACTACCCAAGCCTTCTCGTGTTGGTAGCAATACGTACGAAAAGTTTATTAATGAGGCAACTCTAAACGAAGAAAAACGGAAAAGAATTCATTTGCTCTTGAATAACACTCAAGAACTTGAAAAACGAGAGTTAAAGATTCGGAGCGAGTGTCGAGCGCCTCCGATGGACTGGGATGGACATTTGATTCCCCCAAATGGTTATCGGAAGTACCCAAAGTTTATTGAGTGGGATGAGTCTTCAGAGCCTCGACCTCTACCTTACGTAACACATCCGAGGCATAACTCCAAAGCAGAAATGCAGTACAATTGGTACAATCACTCCCACGACCACCCCCGTGATGCACCGTTTTGGCAGCATAGATGGCCCAGTTCAACTTGAGAGCTCAAAGGATACAGTAAACGATAGGGAAGAAATGGATGTGACAGGGATTACAGTTTTGAAGCCCTTGCTTCAGCAATATACATGTTCTTCTTCTCCATTTAGTTTTTGAAGGCAAACTGTGGGGTAGATTCCCTAAGACCTCCCTCGCCAGTGCTCCTCAACTCCATGAGGGGAACAGGGGTGTTCCCTATAAAGGGAGGTGGGCTAGACCGTTGTATTTTTTAGGGGTTAAAACAGTCAGCTTGGTGTTTTTAGGAATTGTATTAAAGGAAATCCTGTGTTAATCGAAGGGTCTGGTATTTTTTAGGGTTGAAAAATGTGAATTAGCTTAGCTATAGACTGCTTGCAGTCCCCTGGGGGATGGGGGAGGGGTACTTTAGGGTTAAAAGTGTAGGGATGACTGCAAACTGTCCAATAGCTTCATGCTTTTCAACCCTAAAAAATATCAGGCTCTTGGTTTAACACAGGATTTCTTTTAACAGCCCCTAAAAAATACAGACTGACAATTTTGTCCCCTAAAAATATATGACAGTCATACCTACCACTCCAATATAGGGTGTA